>JBAKBP010021156.1:0-41195 GCA_037953745.1 Lithodes maja | reverse complement strand
GTCATTTTGGCCACATTGCTTGGGACTGGGGGGGGGGGGGGGGACTTTTATTACTTTTTCCTACGGTACAATTCGGGTTAATGAGAGCAGACTCAATTGTTTAAGTCTTTATTCATATAGTTTATTTCTTAGTCCTGGGATCATCTTCGTCGCTCTACGCTGCACTGACTTGAGTCTTAGAATGTCCTTGTTCAGATAAGGTGACCAGAACTGCACACCATATTCAAGGTGGGGCCTCACCATACTTTTGAACAGTGGCACTATTACGATTTCATGTTCATAATTAAATTTTCGCTTAATAAAGCCCAGTGCTCTGTTTGCCTTGTTTGAAGCTGCTATACATTGGTCGGAAGTTTTTAGGTTTTCAGATATTAGTATCCCTAGGTCTCTTACGAGCGTTGTGGTTTTAATTTGTTGGCTATTCATTTCGTATTTGTATTTCTTATTTTTGCTACCAACCTGCAGCACCTGACATTTATCAACATTGAAGGGCATCTGCCATTTTTCCCTATCTTTCCCTATCTTTGTATCATTGGCGAACTTTGAGATGGTGTTGTTTATCCCTACATCGATATCGTTTATGTTAATGAGAAACAGGACCAGCCCAAGGACCGAACCCTGCGGAACTCCAATAGTGACAGGCTCCCACTCGGATTCTACTCCATTTATCACCACTCTCTGTTTTCTGTCTGCATTACTGACGTTAAGCTTATAGGTCTGTAATTACTAGCTTTGGCTCGATCACCCTTTTTGTGAATGGGTGTAATGTTGGCTGTTTTCCAATCATTAGGGACGCAACCCTACTTTAGTGATGAGTTAAAGATAATGGTCAGGGATTCGCATATTTCTTCTTTTACTTTTTTTACTATCCTATTATGGAAATTATCAGGCCCCTGAGTCTTGTTGATAGGCTATTTAATGTATTTAATTTACATAATACTTCACTTGTGCTGATAGTAAAGTTTCCTATTTTTGCGTTGTTACTGCCCTATGTTTTATATTATTCTTGACTTCGTTTGTAAAAACAGAACAAAAATATTCGTTAAGTGTATTTGCAATATCTATGTCGGCTGTCACTATTTGATCATCTCTATTTATTGGGCCTATTCCGCTTTTTATTTCTCTGTTATTATTTACGTAGCTATAAAAATACTTTGGGTTGTCAGTGCTCTTTCTGGCTATAGATACTTCATACTCACGTTTAGCGGATCTAATCAGTTTCTTAACATTTCTTCTAGCAAGGTTGTATAATTCCTTTACTTGGTCATTAGAACAGTCATTTTTTGTTTAAACTTGAACATTTTCTGTCTATTTATTAATGCATTACGGATTTCACTGTTGAACCATGGTGTTTTTTTAATTTCACTCGTTTGTTTAACTTATGTTTTTACATATTTGTTCTGTGCCATCATAAACATGTTCTTAAACTGTTCCCACATCTCATTTATTTCGCTATGTATAACTAGCCGTGAGTGTGTGTTACACAGTGCTTGCCTAAGTTTGTCAAAATCAGCATTTTTTAAATCTGGTACCAGGATTTTTTTTTCTCAATAGTATAGCTGCAATTAATATCGAACCTAATGATTCTATGGTCATCATTTGACAGATGTTCACCTACTTCTAAATTAGTAACTAAATTGTCATGGGTAGTTATGACAAGGTCAAGAATATTATTTGCATGCGTTGCTTCCTTTACACACTGATGTAGGAAATTATCTTCTATGAAATCTATAATTTTGATTGAATAAACGTTATTTCCTGTGACAAGATTTAATTATATATTAGGGACATTATAATCGCCTAGAAGAATACATATATCCGAAAGAGTTTTATTTACCATAACGTAAAATATTACATCGTCACTATCTTTGTAGCTAGGGGGTCTGTAAGCTGTTGTAATATGAATCTTTGTTCTATTGATATTAATTCGGGCACACACTATTTCTAGATTACTAAGGGGGAGGGCGATTTCTTCTGGCATCAACTTAGATGATATATACATGGCCACACCCCCTCCTTTCTTTCCATTTATACGGTCCTTATAAATACATTTGTAGCCATTGATATTATATTCGGATATTAAATTTTTATGATTTTAATCAAGCTGAGTTTCGGTGATGCTTATAATTAATATGTTGTGTCATGCCCCTGCGAGGGTTCGAACCCAATAAGTTTGTTCAGTTAATAAGAGACACCGTAGTTCATTGATCTTATTTATAATAGAATAGGCATTGAAAGACATGATCTTAATATAATTTGTTATGGAATGTTCAACCCTTCTGTGTTTAAAAGCCTGACCGGAGGTCTTAGCTAAGCCTGAGAGTTGGGCGACCTTCGAGATAATTGGTGGGTAATTATTGGTGGGTTGCCCTGTGACGGTTTGCAGGGGGGGGGGGGGGGGGTCATAGGAGGTATGCGGGGGATAGGGGGGGGGGGTGAGGTTTATCCTCGCAAAGAATGGAACTATCCCCGCTAAGAATGAAATTATCCTCGCTAAGAATGGAATTATCGTTGTACTGGGTGGAATTTACCGAGGTTATAATTTTGCGGGTCACAGAAGTAATACGGTGAGATGACGGTGGACTATGTCAATACTCGGATGCGTGAATTCTGAACTAAATATTTACATAGGCATCATAAACTGCCTTGTTTAATATTTCACTCATATGCTCAACTCCTTTGTCTGAAAGATGAACACCATCCCTTTTGTACAGATCTGGTTTTCCCTCGAAATTCTTCCAGGTGCGTACAATATGCACCTTTTCGCTTGCACACATAGTCTGGATTGCATAATGTATTTCAGTGGCTCAGTTTAGACTATACGATCCTGTCTTAAGTCTTGGTGCAGTCCTGCGACAAAATGTTGAGGTGTGTGGTGGTGTGAGGCATTTTATCCCTAGTAAACAACATAGTTTTATGAATGAATCCCTCAAACCCTATGGCGTGTGAAAGACGGGACGTGATTGGTTGTGACGATAAAAATCGGGAATATCTGTTTTCTCATTTATATGCATTAGTTGAGGGTTAGTAGAACTTCCAGAATTATGTTAGGTAATATAGAGATATGAAATAAAGAAGCTTACAGGTATTACTAATACATAACCTATCCTTACTCAAATTATTAGGCAAGGCAGAACTCTTTCGTCTCTGTCTCTCCTCTAACGTCTTTCCTTCTTGCTGGAAGTTTGCTCTCATTCAACCTGTCCCAAAGAAGGGTGACCCCTCTCAACCCTCCAACTATCGTCCAATTGCTCTCATCTCTTGTATTTCTAAAGTTTTTGAAACTATTCTTGTTTCCAAATTTCTTAAGCATTTCTCTTCTCATAATCTGCTCTCAGATCGCCAGTATGGCTTCCTGAAGGGTCGCTCTACTGGTGATCTTCTTTCGTATCTTACAAACTTTTGGTCATCCAACTTTCGGACTTCGGTGAGACTTTTTCTGTTGCACTAGACATATCGAAGGCCTTCGATAGAGTCTGGCACAAATCTTTAATTTCCAAACTGCCCTCCTTCGGTTTCTGTCCCTCCATCTGTGCCTTTGTCTCTAATTTCCTTTCCGACCGTTCCATAGCTGCAGTTGTGGACTGCCATCGCTCAATTCCTCATCCTATCAACTCCGGTGTTCCTCAGGGTTCTGTCCTATCTCCCATTCTCTTTCTAATTTTCATAAATGATCTTCTCAACTGTACATCTAGTCCCACCCATTCATATGCAGATGACTCTACTTTACACCATTCAATTAGTTTTCCAGAACGACTCAGCCAGCAGTCCCTCAAAAGTAAACGTAATGAAGCCATAAAATGCTTATCTTCTGATATAGCTTCTATTTCCAATTGGGGTAGAGAAAACCTTGTTGCATTTAATGCTTCCAAAATTCAATGTATCCATCTTACTACCCGTCAGGAACCTCCTGAGGACTATCCCTTATTCTTCAACAATACAAAAATCAACCCTTCATCTTCCCTCAATGTTCTCGGTGTCTCTTTTTCTTCTGCTCTCACTTGGAAAAACCATATTACCAGTCTCGCTAAGGCAGCCTCCCAGAAGCTGGGTGTGCTCAACCGCCTCAAGGGGTTCTTTACCCCTGCGCAGGTACTTGCTCTGTACAGGGGCACAGTGCGTCGTTGTATGGAGTATTGTTCTCATGTGTGGGGAGGATCCTCTCACACCGCACTCCTAGATAAAGTAGAAAGGAAAGCTTTTCGTATCATTAACTCCCGTCCAGTCACCAATTCTCTGCAATCTCTCTCTCTTCGCCGCAATGTTGCATCTCTCTCACTATTCTATCGCTACTACAATAATCAGTGTTCCTCGGAGCTTTCCCAGTGTATACCACCTCCTCTACGTAGGGTATGTAGCACCCACCTTGCAACACAATCCCACCCCTACTCTTTGCAACTCTCCAACCCAAGAGTGAAACGCTATTTTCAGACTTTTTTCTATTCAACTGCTGAGCTCTGTTACTCTCTTCCAGAATCAGTCTATCCCTCTTCCTATGACTTAAATTGCTTCAAACTCTGTGTGTCCAGGCATTTTAGCTCGAACGTCCCTTGATTTCGGCCCTGTCACTCTTTGAAATCTGGGGGAGGCACTCGTTGCAGGCAGTTATGCCTTTTGTGTCCCTCATTCACATAGAAACATAAGAACATAATAAAATTGAGTGAGTCGGTGATAGGAGGGTGGGGCTTCGTTTCAGTTTAATCGAGACGACACGGCGGATTTTAATGACTCGCAGCTGAATGGTTGTATTAAGGATGCCTTCATAATGAATGCTTAAAACTTCTATGGACAGTAAAATTAAATATTTGTCATAGCATGAAGTGAAACATGAAGTTTGTAGTGTACGGTAAATATTGTAACTTGGTCTTGTATGCAAATTGTGCTTTATGGGTTATGTGGTGGATATTAAATACCTTGTTCTGATTCTCTTGGAAAGCAAGACTCAAAAAGCACCCTGGTAAGAATGGCTTTCTCTTCAGAATGCGAGAGATCTTCCATAATCTTTTCAATTACATCACGTAAATATTTTTGTATATCTAAGCAATCTTCAGACGATTTTTTTCAAGGACTAGTCAGTAAAATTATTAACTGAAAGTTGAATTAACCCCTTGATCGTTAGAGTTTGTGTATAATCTTGGCAAGGACACATAGCAGTAAATAAAGAAGTCGTCTGTTTGAAGGGGTAAAGGTGAATACAATATATTGGTTGTAGCTGGAATTACAAAGCAATCATCGTGTTAAAAAAGGTTGACTTATTATGTTCAACCTTCTAACGATGAGAGGCGTTTCCAAATCTGAAAAAGTCGCCTCATTTTTGCTATACTACAATAATATATACAGTGCGTCATTGTATCAACAGTTAAGAACAAAATATACCGGTACCGACACAAATTATTAAAAGAAAATAACGGTTGAAGGCCAGAACTATTTGTTATTTAGTTAATGTGCATTTTACAGAGTAATATCGACTCTACAGTAGTTGCTATTGTAAAATGTTTGCATAGTAGCCTAATTAAGTGTATGCGGTGGCCTATAGTAAACATATTTAATTATATTACTATATTTAATTGATTGTCCCGCTTCCTAATTTGAAACATCTTTTATCTCTAATGATTAAAGCACTTCAGACATTTTAGTATTTTACAACGGCAATTTTATCAACTTCACCAAGCCTAAAAAGATTCACGCTCGTCCTTCCACACAACCATGGTTGTGGTGGTGATGGTGTAGTTGGTGGTGGTAATGTGGGGAGGGAAAACGACCAAATAGTCTAGGAAATGTTTGGTACTTATAAATAACTGGAGCCATGTCATTGCAGAATTAAAGAATTAAAGGATTATGGTAAATAGAAAAGGAAGTCTTGATTATCAATATTTTGTTAGTGCATACCGGTACACATTTGCTGGTAGAGAACAACAGAGGTTTCTATCAGTTATATATATAGCAACATTAGTTTTCAGTTCAGGTATTGGCGGACATTTCTCGGGTAACGTGATGTGCATGGCTTTTGCGTAGGTAACTGAAAACATATATATAGACATAGGCTGCAAGAGAGTTATTAGGTATTTATACATTATAAACAAATTAAAATAAGTTGTTATATTCGAGGGGTTATTCTGTTAATTAAGCTTTTCTATATATTCTGTTAAGGTGATATTGAACCCAAGATCACTTATCATACCGGTACCCATTTCTTTAATATGTTTTTTTCATTTTGCACCTCTCTATCTCATTTGAATATATATTTAAGAAACGTGAACAGCAACAGAAATGCTGCTAATTTTTTAGGAAAACAGAGGAGTAGAAGTAACTTCACATATTGAGCAATGAATTGAAGTTGATTGGGATATAATTAGGTGAATTTGTCCAAACGTATATTGAAAAACGTTACATTCTCGCAATGAATATTAGGACCGGCCAACCAGATAAAAGTTAACTAATATTGCTATGAATCATTTGATTCCTAGAGGTCCTTCAGAAGCTGTGTATGGACATTTTGTAGTTGCATTAATACAATTAATGCATTAATACATTAATACACAGATGAGATCTGTGCAGCATGTGAGGAGGTGTGTGGAGTGAGGAGAAGAGGGAGGGGAGTGAAAGGTACAGCATGGTGGACAGAAGAGGTAAGAATAGCTGTGGAAGAAAAGAAGAAAGCATATAGAGAGTGGTTGGGTAGTAGAGGGAATGAAGATTCCGAGAGACAGAAACGAGCGAGGTACGTGGAGAGTAAGAGGGTGGTGAAGAGAGTAGTGAAGGAAAGTAAGAGAAGAGTAGATGAGGAATTTGGAAGGAATCTGAGTGTAAAATGGAGGGAGAGTAAGAAACTGTTCTGGAAAGAAGTCAAGAAAGTTAGGGAAGGTAGCAAGGGAAACAGTAAGGGTGTGAAAGATAAGAATGGGAGAATGCTAGACGAGAAGCAAGAGAGAGTCGAAAGATGGAGGGAGTACTTCAGTGAGTTGCTAAATGAAAGGAATGAAGAGCCAGCAAACATAGCTGGATATGGTATGGGAGGGAGAAGAAGAGAAGTAGTGGAGGAGGAGGTGGGGATCAGGAGGTCAGAAGTGTGGGAAGCCATGAAAAGAGTGAAGTTGGGGAAAGCACCAGGAACAGATGGAGTGTGTGGGGAAATGTTGAGGTATGGTGGTGAGATAGTGATAGAATGGGTATGGAAAATGTGCAAACTAGCATGGGAGAAGGGGAGTGCACCCGATGACTGGAAGACTGGCATAATAGTCCCCCTATATAAGGGCAAAGGGGAAAGAGGAGTGTGTGGGAACCACCGAGGAATATGTCTTCTAAGCGTAGTAGGGAAGGTATACAGTAGGGTAGTGATTGAGAGAGTGAGAGTGAGAACGGAGAAATGGATAGGCGATGAGCAGGGAGGTTTTAGGAAGGGAAGAGGATGTGTAGATCAGATTTTTACCCTGAATTGTGTTGTGGAGAAGTATCTGGAGAAGAAACAAAAGGTGTATGTTGCCTTTATGGACTTGGAGAAGGCCTATGACAGAGTGGATAGAGAAGGTTTGTGGAAAGTACTTAGAATATACGGAGTAGAGGGCAAGTTGCTGAAAGCAGTGAAGAGCATCTATGAGGGTGCAAAGGCGGCAGTACGTGTGGAGAGTGAGCAGAGCGAGTTCTTTGACCTGAATGTTGGTTTGAAACAGGGGTGTGTGATGTCCCCGTGGTTGTTTACTGTATATATGGATGGAGTTATGAAAGAAATACTATCAAGAGCAGTGGATGTTGGTGTATCGCTGAAAAGGGAGGGAATTGAGTGGAAGCTACCTATACTGCTGTTTGTGGATGATACAGTTCTGATGAGTGATAATGAATGGGAGTTGCAGGGTCTGGTAAATGAGTTTGGAACTGTGTGCGAAAAACGGAATTTGAAGGTAAATACGGGGAAGAGCAAGGTTATGGTCTTCGAAAGGGGTGAAGTCACAGAGTGTGAGGTGAAGCTGAACGGTCAGGCTATGGAGATCGTCAACTCTTTTAAGTATCTGGGCAGTGTGTTGAGTAAAGATGGGACTATGGATGAAGAGGTGCGGGAGAGGGTACAACAGGGGAAGAGGGTTGTAGGAACGCTTAAAGCAGTAACAAGAAATAGGGTGGTCAGTATGGAAGTGAAGAAGTCCTTGCATGACAGTGTGGTAATCCCGACACTGACTTACGGAAGCGAAGCATGGACGTTGGTTGAGAGACTCAGACCAAGAGTGAGAGCAGTGGAAATGAATTACTTAAGGAGTGCGTGCGGAGTTACATGGAGGGATAGACAGACTAATGAGGAAGTAAGAAGGAGGTGTGGTGTGGAGGTAGATGTGCTGGAAAGTGTGAAAAGGAACAACTTGAGATGGTTCGGCCATATGGAACGTATGGAAAGCGAGAGAATGACTAAGTGGGTGTACGAGAGCGAGGTGGAGGGACAGAGGGGGAGAGGTAGACCGAATATGAGGTGGAAGGATGGAGTGAGGAACTACATGAACGAAGGCGGTGCTGGTTGGGGGGAGGGGCGTCGACTGACTGGGGACAGAGGTGCATGGGGGCGGTTCGTTCGTGGCCACCCCTTCGGGGATCACGGCGTCGGGCGATAGATAAGATAGATTAATACAAATAAAGTTGTCGTCTGATTAGCCTTATAAGAGAGAGAGAGAGAGAGAGCGAGGTAACATGGGAAAACTAAAAATGTGTACTGGTATCATCACTGTATTTGTGTTCAAAATTACGTACTGTTTAATAGGAAAACCCCTCCAGTAATAATTTGTTATGAACTTCCTCATAATCGATCAATATTTGTTAAGATCATGCAAACTATGTTTACATTTATGTGTTTCCAAGTATCGCCAGCATATGACATTCAGTTTCATAAGGATCTCTCATAACAAGATTATTATACTACTCAATAAACCTCTTCAAGACGATAATCACATAATTATAGTTCCAGTTGCTTTATTGTATTGTGTTCAGCTTATGAAGGGCCTCTAATAGTCAGAGTGTAAAGGAAAATTAATAGGATTCTTATTCATATATTAACAACATAAGATAATTAAAGTATGAATCAAATGTATATTTCTACCGTATGTTAGCAAAATCTCGGTAATAAAAGTATTCTAGGACAGATGTAAGATTGTTATAATAACTATATTAATGCAGCTAATTATATCATTTAATGATAATTGTTGACTTCGAAGTGGCAGAGTGTTTTTTCCTCTTGTCATCTGCAGTTATGTTGCTCCATACTATGTTATGATCCTATTCTTATTTATTTACTAAAAGCCGATTACAATAGACTGTAACAAGTACGGTATATCGAATTAGTTAGCGTGACAATTCATCAGATATTTAATACCATCATCTGGTAATTGCTAGGGTAAAACACAAACTCTTGGCGACATCCAATTGCATAGGTTAAGAAGGACCTCTCATACACTGAGGAAAAATCCACACTTTACTAGGGAGTTATTTTTATAGGTTACTTGCCAACTTTATACAAGTAATGCATAAGACAGTAATTAAGATCTTTCCTCTCACTTAAACAGTAGGCTACCATAGTGCGGTTGGGAGTATGAACATGATTAAACTAATATCCAGTATTCGAGAATGGATAATAAGTCGTAGGCGTGTGCATAAACCTTTAACCGTCCTGGTGGTGTAATGGTTAAGGTGGCAAAAATATGTGTGTGATAACCCGGGTTCGAATCCCGGTGGATCATATATACTTTAATTAATTTCATTGGGGGTGTGGTGGTGAGATTAATAAAAATAATATTATTAGTAGGTTTAGGGATATTTCTTCGAGAGGCCGGTCTATATGATCTGTGCCCCATGAATATTCTTTCCTCTCACTTAAACAGTAGGCTACCATAGTGCGGTTGGGAGTATGAACATGATTAGACTAATATCCAGTATTCGAGAATGGATAATAAGTCGTAGGCGTGTGCATAAACCTTTAACCGTCCTGGTGGTGTAATGGTTAAGGTGGCAAAAATATGTGTGTGATAACCCGGGTTCGAATCCCGGTGGATCATATATACTTTAATTAATTTCATTGGGGGTGTGGTGGTGAGATTAATAAAAATAATATTATTAGTAGGAATCCCGGTGGATCATATATACTTTAATTAATTTCATTGGGGGTGTGGTGGTGAGATTAATAAAAATAATATTATTAGTAGGTTTAGGGATATTTCTTCGAGAGGCCGGTCTATATGATCTGTGCCCCATGAATATTCTTTCCTCTCACTTAAACAGTAGGCTACCATAGTGCGGTTGGGAGTATGAACATGATTAGACTAATATCCAGTATTCGAGAATGGATAATAAGTCGTAGGCGTGTGCATAAACCTTTAACCGTCCTGGTGGTGTAATGGTTAAGGTGGCAAAAATATGTGTGTGATAACCCGGGTTCGAATCCCGGTGGATCATATATACTTTAATTAATTTCATTGGGGGTGTGGTGGTGAGATTAATAAAAATAATATTATTAGTAGGTTTAGGGATATTTCTTCGAGAGGCCGGTCTATATGATCTGTGCCCCATGAATATTCTTTCCTCTCACTTAAACAGTAGGCTACCATAGTGCGGTTGGGAGTATGAACATGATTAGACTAATATCCAGTATTCGAGAATGGATAATAAGTCGTAGGCGTGTGCATAAACCTTTAACCGTCCTGGTGGTGTAATGGTTAAGGTGGCAAAAATATGTGTGTGATAACCCGGGTTCGAATCCCGGTGGATCATATATACTTTAATTAATTTCATTGGGGGTGTGGTGGTGAGATTAATAAAAATAATATTATTAGTAGGTTTAGGGATATTTCTTCGAGAGGCCGGTCTATATGATCTGTGCCCCATGAATATTCTTTCCTCTCACTTAAACAGTAGGCTACCATAGTGCGGTTGGGAGTATGAACATGATTAGACTAATATCCAGTATTCGAGAATGGATAATAAGTCGTAGGCGTGTGCATAAACCTTTAACCGTCCTGGTGGTGTAATGGTTAAGGTGGCAAAAATATGTGTGTGATAACCCGGGTTCGAATCCCGGTGGATCATATATACTTTAATTAATTTCATTGGGGGTGTGGTGGTGAGATTAATAAAAATAATATTATTAGTAGGTTTAGGGATATTTCTTCGAGAGGCCGGTCTATATGATCTGTGCCCCATGAATATTCTTTCCTCTCACTTAAACAGTAGGCTACCATAGTGCGGTTGGGAGTATGAACATGATTAGACTAATATCCAGTATTCGAGAATGGATAATAAGTCGTAGGCGTGTGCATAAACCTTTAACCGTCCTGGTGGTGTAATGGTTAAGGTGGCAAAAATATGTGTGTGATAACCCGGGTTCGAATCCCGGTGGATCATATATACTTTAATTAATTTCATTGGGGGTGTGGTGGTGAGATTAATAAAAATAATATTATTAGTAGGTTTAGGGATATTTCTTCGAGAGGCCGGTCTATATGATCTGTGCCCCATGAATATTCTTTCCTCTCACTTAAACAGTAGGCTACCATAGTGCGGTTGGGAGTATGAACATGATTAGACTAATATCCAGTATTCGAGAATGGATAATAAGTCGTAGGCGTGTGCATAAACCTTTAACCGTCCTGGTGGTGTAATGGTTAAGGTGGCAAAAATATGTGTGTGATAACCCGGGTTCGAATCCCGGTGGATCATATATACTTTAATTAATTTCATTGGGGGTGTGGTGGTGAGATTAATAAAAATAATATTATTAGTAGGTTTAGGGATATTTCTTCGAGAGGTCGGTCTATATGATCTGTGCCCCATGAATATTCTTTCCTCTCACTTAAACAGTAGGCTACCATAGTGCGGTTGGGAGTATGAACATGATTAGACTAATATCCAGTATTCGAGAATGGATAATAAGTCGTAGGCGTGTGCATAAACCTTTAACCGTCCTGGTGGTGTAATGGTTAAGGTGGCAAAAATATGTGTGTGATAACCCGGGTTCGAATCCAGGTGGATCATATATACTTTAATTAATTTCATTGGGGGTGTGGTGGTGAGATTAATAAAAAATAATATTATTAGTAGGTTTAGGGATATTTCTTCGAGAGGCCGGTCTATATGATCTGTGCCCCATGAATATTCTTTCCTCTCACTTAAACAGTAGGCTACCATAGTGCGGTTGGGAGTATGAACATGATTAGACTAATATCCAGTATTCGAGAATGGATAATAAGTCGTAGGCGTGTGCATAAACCTTTAACCGTCCTGGTGGTGTAATGGTTAAGGTGGCAACAATATGTGTGTGATAACCCGGGTTCGAATCCCGGTGGATCATATATACTTTAATTAATTTCATTGGGGGTGTGGTGGTGAGATTAATAAAAATAATGTTATTAGTAGGTTTAGGGATATTTCTTCGAGAGGCCGGTCTATATGATCTGTGCCCCATGAATATTCTTTCCTCTCACTTAAACAGTAGGCTACCATAGTGCGGTTGGGAGTATGAACATGATTAGACTAATATCCAGTATTCGAGAATGGATAATAAGTCGTAGGCGTGTGCATAAACCTTTAACCGTCCTGGTGGTGTAATGGTTAAGGTGGCAAAAATATGTGTGTGATAACCCGGGTTCGAATCCCGGTGGATCATATATACTTTAATTAATTTCATTGGGGGTGTGGTGGTGAGATTAATAAAAATAATATTATTAGTAGGTTTAGGGATATTTCTTCGAGAGGCCGGTCTATATGATCTGTGCCCCATGAATATTCTTTCCTCTCACTTAAACAGTAGGCTACCATAGTGCGGTTGGGAGTATGAACATGATTAGACTAATATCCAGTATTCGAGAATGGATAATAAGTCGTAGGCGTGTGCATAAACCTTTAACCGTCCTGGTGGTGTAATGGTTAAGGTGGCAAAAATATGTGTGTGATAACCCGGGTTCGAATCCCGGTGGATCATATATACTTTAATTAATTTCATTGGGGGTGTGGTGGTGAGATTAATAAAAATAATATTATTAGTAGGTTTAGGGATATTTCTTCGAGAGGCCGGTCTATATGATCTGTGCCCCATGAATATTCTTTCCTCTCACTTAAACAGTAGGCTACCATAGTGCGGTTGGGAGTATGAACATGATTAGACTAATATCCAGTATTCGAGAATGGATAATAAGTCGTAGGCGTGTGCATAAACCTTTAACCGTCCTGGTGGTGTAATGGTTAAGGTGGCAAAAATATGTGTGTGATAACCCGGGTTCGAATCCCGGTGGATCATATATACTTTAATTAATTTCATTGGGGGTGTGGTGGTGAGATTAATAAAAATAATATTATTAGTAGGTTTAGGGATATTTCTTCGAGAGGTCGGTCTATATGATCTGTGCCCCATGAATATTCTTTCCTCTCACTTAAACAGTAGGCTACCATAGTGCGGTTGGGAGTATGAACATGATTAGACTAATATCCAGTATTCGAGAATGGATAATAAGTCGTAGGCGTGTGCATAAACCTTTAACCGTCCTGGTGGTGTAATGGTTAAGGTGGCAAAAATATGTGTGTGATAACCCGGGTTCGAATCCAGGTGGATCATATATACTTTAATTAATTTCATTGGGGGTGTGGTGGTGAGATTAATAAAAAATAATATTATTAGTAGGTTTAGGGATATTTCTTCGAGAGGCCGGTCTATATGATCTGTGCCCCATGAATATTCTTTCCTCTCACTTAAACAGTAGGCTACCATAGTGCGGTTGGGAGTATGAACATGATTAGACTAATATCCAGTATTCGAGAATGGATAATAAGTCGTAGGCGTGTGCATAAACCTTTAACCGTCCTGGTGGTGTAATGGTTAAGGTGGCAAAAATATGTGTGTGATAACCCGGGTTCGAATCCCGGTGGATCATATATACTTTAATTAATTTCATTGGGGGTGTGGTGGTGAGATTAATAAAAATAATGTTATTAGTAGGTTTAGGGATATTTCTTCGAGAGGCCGGTCTATATGATCTGTGCCCCATGAATATTCTTTCCTCTCACTTAAACAGTAGGCTACCATAGTGCGGTTGGGAGTATGAACATGATTAGACTAATATCCAGTATTCGAGAATGGATAATAAGTCGTAGGCGTGTGCATAAACCTTTAACCGTCCTGGTGGTGTAATGGTTAAGGTGGCAAAAATATGTGTGTGATAACCCGGGTTCGAATCCCGGTGGATCATATATACTTTAATTAATTTCATTGGGGGTGTGGTGGTGAAATTAATAAAAATAATATTATTAGTAGGTTTAGGGATATTTCTTCGAGAGGCCGGTCTATATGATCTGTGCCCCATGAATATTCTTTCCTCTCACTTAAACAGTAGGCTACCATAGTGCGGTTGGGAGTATGAACATGATTAGACTAATATCCAGTATTCGAGAATGGATAATAAGTCGTAGGCGTGTGCATAAACCTTAACCGTCCTGGTGGTGTAATGGTTAAGGTGGCAAAAATATGTGTGTGATAACCCGGGTTCGAATCCCGGTGGATCATATATACTTTAATTAATTTCATTGGGGGTGTGGTGGTGAGATTAATAAAAATAATATTATATATATATATATATATATATATATATATATATATATATATATATATATATATATATATATTATATATATATATATATAATATATATATATACCGGTATATATATTGTTACGGCTGGATCGGCAATACATATTCGGGATTCTTGATCGTAGGACAGAAATGGCTTATGTGACAACGACACGCTCGATTCCAGTCCCAAATACTATATGCTCCAGACAACAAAAGCACCAACGCCCTACAGAGTTATCGTCTATGGTAACGAGGTACCTTAACTCGGCGAAAGTGTACAACAGGGGTAGGCTATGAGGCTAAACTCCCTCAGACATTTATAGGTTACGTTATTACTAAAGAAATGCAATACTCAAGAAACTACGTTAATATTAAGCCTCTAATAATGTAGAATAGAAGCAGGCTAAAGGTATGACAGTGAAATGCTAAATGACAAATGTACACGCCTACTTGAAAGCGCGTGCACTAGAATAACTGTCCCCTACTAACATGCACTAGCATGTAGCATACAAGATGTTCATGATCCAGTAGATACCTAATAATACACATGGAAGGAACATAAATAGTAGTCACTTATTATAAGAATGAATCTATACTTGGAATAACTAAAAGGTTGCAGGCAACAGTACTGCGCCGGTAGCCTACTACCGCATAGGCTACTTCGCTTCTCTCACTCTGTCTCCCCTCTGAGTCCGTATGCGCCCTACGCAACAGAACTCCGGACACAGCAGCAAAACGACAGTGCAGTTAATTGATACATGAAAGTATTAATAGTGTTGTCTTGTGTGTGAGTAATGTGTATTGTAAAGTGTTACATACATAAACTTAAAGAGAGCTGCAATGCATAGTAAAATAAAGATATAACCCACTCATCATCCCCATGTGTTCTAGCTAGCAGGCCAAGTCACAGGAACAACGAGTCCCAGCACCGAAAGCGAGAACCCAGGAAAAGACTGCAGAGAACACAAGGACAGATAAATTACGTTACTCTACTATACCGGCACTACGAGCGAGCTGTAGTCTCTGGTACTACACTCGCTCCTGGCTCGGTAGGCAAATCAAGGCTAAGTCCTCGCCCCTCTACAGACAACTCCTGGGCATGGTCGGGCTCTTACACATGGCACTAGTCTAGTCACAAATTGGATGATGAGCTGGGCATATAACTCGTGAACATGTAGAACGTTCACCAACTATCCTCATCAAGAAGATCGCTGTTCACATTAACCCCTTAAATCTAATACATGTAAATATATGCTTGTCCTAAGAGTAATACGAGAGGTGAGTGCTGAAACTCCTTTAGGACCTCAAGGGAAGGTTATGCATTTAAATAGAGAGAAGAATGAAATGAGAGTAATGTCGTCAGAGAGAAAGAGTGCAACCGTGAGAAGTTGGGAGAGAGGGCAAGGGATGTTAGAATCTCAAAGGTTCTAGGCAACCTGATCATGGAACACACAGCGAGCCTCCAGGCAATGTGCAGTACGACAACATGGGCAGCCCAGGCAGCATAGGCAGGCGGCAATGGACTACCAACCCTGTCGCGCCTAGCTATAAGCGCAAGGCTGCCAACCGGTCCATACGTCTGGCAACCACCCCCCCGGCAGCGTGGCGCATTGCTACCCTCTCGCTCTGAAGCCCAACTCACTCTCTCTCTCTGAACTCCCATTGTCTTATCTATCAACTTCTCTATTGATACTACATATTAAATGGAAGGTCTCGACATGGCTTAAAACAAAACCCACCACTGGTTAGCACATGACGAGACCTTTGCAGAGATACAAAGAACATAGTTATACGTTGTCACACTCAATATAGGCAGCCAGCACGGTACAGCGGTACAGAGGTACCGCACAGTGGCGGTACAGTGGAGTACCAAGGAGTACAATCAGGTTGCGTTGCCACGCACTGGGTGCGTCACAATATATATATATATATATATATATATATGTGTGTGTGTGTGGGTGTATGGGTGTGCTGCATCTATGTATATAAGGGGAGGTATTTAGTTTGTTCCCTAGACCTCCATCAACCTTAAAATTACACCCCCTTGAGTCCCTTTCAAGATAAATTTGTACATTTTTCGGTAGAAAAATGTCCCGGACAAAGGCCGGTTCCTCTTAAATTACAGGCTCGCTATCGCTCGCCAGGATAAAATCGACACCTGAATTGCACGAAAGGTCTTAATATGGGGTGCAAGTTCTTAAAATCGCTAAACTAATGGGGCAAACGTTTTATAATATCAAAAGCAATGGGGCTAAACATGAGGGAGAAAGGGGTCAAGAAAAAAATCCCTCAAGTGGAGATCTCCCCTTAATACAATATATCTTAAATATGTATTATTTCGTCCTACACTATTTCCTCTATCGATCACCACCAGGCTTATCTGTATATTGAATCCAGTCTCTTATCTGGGTTCAGGATCCTATATTGCCTGTCCGCTCTCATATTCCCAAATACTCTCTCTCTCTCTCTCTCTCTCTCTCTCTCTCTCTCTCTCTCTCTCTCTCTCTCAAATACACACCTTCACTCCAATACAACAGACAATTAAAAAATGTGTATAACTAATTTCCTTTGAAAGAGAATAAAAATAAGACATTAATTAATTATTAAGGGGAGGTATTTAATTTGTTCCCTAGTCCTCCATCAAGCTTAAAATTACGCACCCTGGAGTCCCTTTCAAAATAAATGTGTACATTTTTCGGTAGAAAAATGTCTCGGCCGCAGGCCGGTTCCTCTTAAATTACAGGCTCGCTATCGCTCGCCAGGATAAAATTGACACCTGAATGGCACGAAAGGTCTTAATATGGGTGAAAGTTCTTAAAATCGCTAAACTAATGGGGCAAACGTTTTATAATATCAAAAGCAATGGGGCTAAACATGAGGGAGAAAGGGGTCAAGAAAAAAATCCCTCGGGTGGGATGGATTGATGGATATCTAGAGACCAAACTAAAAACCTCCCCTTAATGCTTAAGGGGAGGTATTTAGTTTGGTCCCTACGTTTTCATCAAGCTTAAAATTACACCCCCTAGACCCCCTTTCAAGATAAATTTGTACATTTTTCGGTAGAAAAATGTCCCGGCCAGAGGCCGGTTGCTCTTAAATTACAGGCACGCTAGCGGTCGCCAGGAAAAATCGACACCTTAATGGCACGAAAGGTCTTAAAATTGACAGAAATGAGGCAAAATGTCTTAAAATGTCAAAACTACTAGGGCGAACGTCTTAAAATCTCAAAAGCAATGGGGGCTAAACATGAGGGAGAAATGGGTCCAGAACAAAATCCCTCAAGTGGAAATCTCCCCTTAAGGTGGTGGCTAAGGCGATTCGTTTCTTGTTAAGGGGGGAGATGGGTCGTTTTCGGGTCCCCCTCTCTCCCTCGTGTTTAGCACCATTACTTTTCAAATGTTAAGATGCTTGCTCCATTAGTTTCTCGAGTTTAAGACCTTTTGCCCCATTTCTTTGTCAATATTCAGGGGGGTGACCTGTTTTTGTTCTGTCCTGTTCTATCTTTCTCTGGCTTGTATCCATTTGGCCCCATTCAGCCTACTGTTTTAAGACGTTTATCCCCATCCAGGTGTCAATTGTTTACTGGTGAGCGGTAGCGAGCCAGTATATTTTTTATATTTGTTTGACAGCAGGCTAAATTTGTACATTTTTCGATAGAAAAATGTCTCCGGCGAAGCCGGATTTCTTCATATAATGCTGGCTCGCTATCGCTCGCCAGGAAGAAATCAACACCTAGATGGGGATAAACGTCTTAAAATAGTTGGCTGAATGGGGCCGAATGGATACAAGCCAGAGAAAGAGAGAGAAGGACAGAAATAACAAAAAGCAGGTCACCCCCCTTAAACTAGAGACGAAGAAGTAGAGTAAATGGGGAAAAAAAATCTGGATAAAAAACAAAACAAAAAAAATAAAATGTAAAACTTGCAAACTAAACAAACAAAATTGGGACAAGGACAATATAAAGTCAAATTAAATGATCAAAATCGCTATGTGGAAACAACGCTTACTAAAATGAAAATTATTAAATAAAAGAACACAATCCACCACATAGGGTGTACATTACTACATGAGCAAGTTAATCTGTTTCCCAAGCAAACTAATCGCACATATAACAACGCACTATCGTCACGTTAAAGGAAGTAGTCAAGTTTGGGAAGTCCGGGACGTTCTTGCAAATTTTACTAAACTCTGCATGAATAAAGAAACTACATGCTAAATGTCAAAATATTATTTAAAATCAAATTTTCAACATGACAAGACATTAACAATAGTACAAAATACAAATATTTATAAGATATCTATACTATTACAAAATAATATATAAAATACAGTACAGCACTCACTAACGATAGTGCTATCGGGTAGGTACCTGTAAGCATAGCATGCCTCAAGTGACCCCTATCAATAACTACCCTACAAATAACCTACATTTATAGCACAAATAAACTAAGGAAATCGCAAAAGTAAGCAATTGATACTATCGACAATGAATACATATAATATAAAGACAAATAATTGCAAAATATGAAGTAACAACAGATTTAAACAAAGAGTACTCTTTTAACAAGAACAATAAACTAAAAAAAAAAAAACATCAATATTAATATTAATAATAGAAAAAGAAAAAGATAAACAATAAATACAGACAAAAAACAATAAATACAGACAAAAAGTAAGCAGAGGTTATACAAGAAACTTCAAGCTAAAAATGCTTGATTAAAACTATTGATGTCAAATTTTAGAATACAGTCACAATAATTGACCCTAAAAAGATTAAATTTATGGAACAATTTACTTGCCTCAAAACCTCTGTCCACTAAGAGTATATGTAAATTTATTAAATCAGCTTTAAGCTTGTTATAATTATAGTCTATAAAATCTGAAAGATTAAATTCATTTTTAAGCGAGAATTTGTTATTTCTAATTAACTTAATTAATAATTTAGACCATGCTTCTAGTTCTCTCGCATCGCAGCACGCAATTTTTAACAATTTATCTTTTAATTTATTGACTGAAAAAACAATATCTTTTAAAATTATGTCCCATGTTACTTTATTATTCCCTATTCTAAATTTAAACCCTTTACGACATAGCTCCGCTAATTTGTCGTTTGCAAAATGTTTAACTAGTTCTACATCACCTGTTAATATGTGACATATCGGACTATAAATGAACTTTGCTAGTGCATCACGTCTGCTAGCTGGCATATCCAGGACTCTTTCACACACGCATTTATTATTATTGAAAATATCATTATCTGAAAGATCCCCTAAAACTTTATTATAATTACAAATAATAGACCCAACAGGTCGTTCATATGAATACACTATTAATGGTTTGAAATCTTTACAACCATCTGGTAACATGGACTTAACTTTCTTTGAATTAATAAGACTGTTAACATTAATTTTGTCTAAAATTTTAGAGGAATAATTTAAAGTGGACATGACTTTATCTTTAATACGGTTATCTTTGGATTTCTTAGAATTAGCTCTAATATATCCCATAAAAGCAAAGACTATATTCTTAAATTTATTTGTGAAATTATGTTTATTGTTTAGAATATTTTCTATAAAAGGAGCAAAACTTTTCTTTTGTAGGCCTTTCAATGAATCTTTTATTTTTTTAATTCCGAAATTTCGATATAATGAATATAAATTATTAACAATAATTTTAATATCAGACCTGTTTTTCTTTTTATTAAATGTATTTAGTCTTCTATTACCGTGTCTACCAGGTCTTCTGTTTAAAACAGGGAAGTTAAAATATGGGTTATTTTAGGAAAAAACAAGAAAATTAAAAACGAAAAGCAAAAAAAAAAACGAAGGAAGGAATCAAACATGGAGAGAAACAAACACAGAAAAGAATAATTAAACTACAGACGAAAAACTAAAGCAACGGGGAAAAACGGAAAAAAGGATTAAAAACAGGAAAACGAAAAACGAAAAGCAGCTGGAGGAAAGAGGAAGGGGGGAGATTTGCCCCCTAGTGTATATATCAAGGTCATATGACAAGGAGGGGGAGTGGAAGTGTGTGTGTGTGTGTGTGTGATTGTGGGTGTGTATGGGTGTGTGTGTGTGTCTGTGTGTGTGTGTGGGTGTGTCTGTGTGTGTGTGTATGGGTGTGTGTGTGTGTCTGTGTGTATGGGTGTGTGTGTGGGTGTCTGTGTCTGTGTGTATGGGTGTGTCTGTGTGTGTGTGTGTGTCTGTGTGTTTGTGCGTGGTTTTTTTTTTTTTTTGTATACACATTTTGTCGGTACTAGCACATAAACTTCAACACACATATATATCCACACGCACGCAAGCACACGCACGCAAGCACACGCACACGCACACACATCATTATTAATAAAAATATACTTTTGAAAAATAGACAGAATTAATATAGACCCCATGTTGGCAATAAAGTGCTCCTCTTCACTTGGTGTTTAATTAAGGGGAGACGAGTCGCTTTTCTAGACCACCTTCACCCTCATCTTTAGACCCATTAGTTTGGCGATTTTATGAACTTTCGCCCCATTTCTGTCAATTTTATCAATTAAGTTTCGATTTTTTCCTGGCGAGCGATAGCGAGCCGTAATTTAAGAGGAATCGGCCTTCGGTCAGGACATTTTTCTACCGAAAAATGTACAAATTTATCTTGAAAGGGGGTCTAGGGGGCTTCATATTAAGCTTGATGGAGGTCTAGCGAGGAAACTAGAAAAATAATAAATAAATGAAAAAAATGAAAAAAAGTGAAGGATCTCCCCTTAATTCATCATTATTATTCAACTGTTATGCTCACTCACTCAAATTTTAGAAGGGGCATAATCAGTAGAGCGTCGACGGCTGCTGATCAAAGGGTCGGCGGATCGAGCCTACACTGTCAAAATGTTATGGGTAGATGACAAGCCCGGGCAACTTGACGTAGCGATTCGTGATAAACGCCTAATGTTCACGACGTCTGGCAAAAAAAACAAAAAAACAAAACACAGCCTACACTTAAGGGGGGTGATCTGTTTTTGTTATGTCTGTCCTTTTCTCTCTTTCTCTGGCTTGTATCCATTCGGCCCCATTCAGCCAACTATTTTAAGACGTTTATCCCCATCTAGGTGTCGATTTCTTCCTGGCGAGTGATAGCGAGCCAGCATTATATGAAGAAATCCGGCTTCGCCAGAGACATTTTTCTATCGAAAAATTTACAAATTTAGCCTGCTGTCAAACAAAACAAAAAATATGCTGGCTCGCTACCGCTCCCCAGTAAAAAATTGACACCTGGATGGGGATAAACGTCTTAAAACAGTAGGCTGAATGGGGCCAAATGGATACAAGCCAGAGAAGGACAGAACAAAAACAGGTCACCCACCTTAACCCCTGGAGTACCAGCGACCATACACCCGGATACTACATCCTTCCCCGTATTACTTAATATAATGCGGTCCCGATCTTAATTTCAGCTCATCGTCCCACACTAACTTATTGGCCAATAAAGCTAAGTGGACTGTCTCACCTCGTTTACCTTTGAAAAACATAAAAATATCAAAAGCGAACAAAGACTTAGCTGTTTTCAGGTTCATATGCGCCGTCCAGAACTTGTGATTTGGCGTGTACACTAGGGGTGGCCGACTCGAGACAGAGCCCGAACAGAAACAACATTACATTAAAGTTCCAATTTTTAAGGTTCGAGACCACTTTCACACGTATTCCTCTCACAGTCAAGGATAGGTTGTTACTGACTGTATCCTTGATTTCCTTGCTAAAACGA
Organism: Lithodes maja; assembly: GCA_037953745.1. Lineage (NCBI taxonomy): Eukaryota > Metazoa > Arthropoda > Malacostraca > Decapoda > Lithodidae > Lithodes > Lithodes maja. The sequence continues at coordinate 18,862 of JBAKBP010021156.1, read as the reverse complement.
ACCGTATTTCACTTCGTTTCTTATATCTTTCAATCATTTTTGTGATTCATTGTTTTGGTGATACTCGAAACATCGTTATGATATTTTATATATTTCCGCGCGTCTCGAAGCAGTCGTAGTTTACCAATGAGTCCTCGATTCAGTGTGTTTTATGTTTCGAAGCAGTCGTCGGTTCAGTGTGTTTTATGTTTCGAAGCAGTCGTCGGTTCAGTGTGTTTTATGTTTCGAAGCAGTCGTCGGTTCAGTGTGTTTCATGTTTCGAAGCAGTCGTCGGTTCAGTGTGTTTTATGTTTCGAAGCAGTCGTCGGTTCAGTGTGTTTTATGTTTCGAAGCAGTCATCAGTTCAGTGTATTTTATGTTTCGAAGCAGTCGTCGGTTCAGTGTGTTTTATATTTCGAAGCAGTCATCGGTTCAGTGTGTTTTATGTTTCGAAGCAGTCGTCGGTTCAGTGTGTTTTATGTTTCGAAGCAGTCGTCGGTTCAGTGTGTTTTATGTTTCGAAGCAGTCGTCGGTTCAGTGTGTTTTATGTTTCGAAGCAGTCGTCGGTTATTACTAGGAAAATGAGAAACCACTTAGAAACATTTAACTTAATCAATTCTTCTCAGCATGGATTCACTCAGGTACGGTCTTGCCTTACTAATTTGCTTAGTTTTTTTCTCAGAGGTATATGAAGCAGTAGATAATGACAAGTGTCATATGTATATATTTAGATTTCAGTAAAGCTTTCGACAGAGTCCCTCATGAGAGATTGATGAGAAAGGTTGAGGCACATGGAATAGGTGGGGCGTTGTTAGGAGGGATTAGGTCATGGCTAATTGGTAGGAAGCAGAGAGTCAGCATAAATGGTACCAAGTCAGAATGGGGAGCAGTCAAAAGGGTAAACCTGACTTTTTGGACCGACAGCGATTTCAGTAAGTTTTATTTTTGTTTTTTGTAATTTTTCCTTCAGATATAGTGTTGTTTATACTGAAGAGGAGCGGAAATGAGTATTTACCCATTTATCCAACAATCTAAAACACGCCCCCCACTAGTGGGCAGGGGCTATGAAGTTCAGGGAAAATGAGGGGTTAAAATCTTAAAAATACAATAATATAGCGTTTTGTATCAAAACTTGGCTCGGGTTTTCCAAATTTGCAACCCATACAACCCAATTTTGTGAATACCCGAGCCAACTTTTGAGCAAAGCTGGCTCGGATTTCACGGGGTGGAGTGGTAGCCTAATATTTCATGTTATAAAAATAGTCAACTTTGGGAAGACATTAGCCTAACCTAACAACCTACCTACACCATCCTAGATATGGGGTGGGGGCTGCCGCGCCCCCCCCCCCCCCCCCCCCCCCCCCCGCTGGTTGGGTTAGGCCTAGATTTTTTTTTTTTTTTTTTTTTTTTTTTTTAATGTTCTAGGCTATTAGCCTAACCTAACAACTTTACCTAACCTAACCTAGTATATGGGTGGGGGCTGCTGCCCCACACCCCGCTGGTTGGGTTACATTCTTTTCTTTTTTTATGTGCTAGGCTATTAGCCTAACTTAACAACCTAACCTAACCTAACCTAGTATTATGGGTGGGGCTGCCGCCCCCACCCCCTACTGTTGGGTACTGGCTGAAAAACTTATTGTTTTACAGTAGCCTAGGCCTATACATGTATTTTAGCGTTTTTGTTTTTTCTCCCTTATAATAAATTTCAGCTCTTAAATGCCATATATAGCAATGATGTATATGCTCTACCGGACCTATTAGGCCTAAACAGATCGATGGGCTAACTGTCGGTCCAAAACATCAGTATAACCGTCAAAAGTGGTGTCCCCCAGGGATCGGTATTAGGTCCCCTGTTGTTTCTTATATACATAAATGACCTAGATTTAGGTATAACTAGTAGGATAAGTAAATTCGCAGACGATACTAAAATAGGGAGATCAATTGATTCAGATAGCGATATAGAGTGCCTCCAAAGGGATCTAGATACCTTACATGAATGGTCAGTAAATTGGCAGATGAAGTTTAACATTGACAAATGCAAGGTATTAAAGATAGGGAAGATGCAAACAAATGTTAAATATAAACTAGCTAATTTAGAATTAGAAAATTCAGACTGCGAGAAAGATCTAGGTGTGTTTGTTAGCAATGATTTGAAGCCTAGAAAACAGTGTATAAGCGTTCGTAATAAGGCAAACAGGATTCTCGGGTTCATCTCTAGGAGTGTGAGTAACAGAACTGCTGATGTTATCTTAAAACTTTACTTGTCATTAGTGAGACCCCATATGGATTATGCTGTCCAATTTTGGTGTCCTTATTACAGAATGGACATAGATTCATTGGAGAGAGTACAGCGTAGAATGACAAAAATGATCCATAATATTATTTTTATTAATCTCACCACCACACCCCCAATGAAATTAATTAAAGTATATATGATCCACCGGGATTCGAACCCGGGTTATCACACACATTTTTTCCTTAGAAATCTTTCGTATGAAGAAAGGTTGAAGAAATTAGGTTTACATTCGTTAGAGAGACGCAGAGTTAGAGGGGATATGATAGAGGTGTTCAAGTGGGTTAGTGGGATTAACAAAGGGGACATGACAAATGTACTAAAGCTCAGTGATAGCGAAAGAACTCGTACCAATGGTTTCAAATTAGATAAATTTCGTTTCAGAAAAGATATAGGCAAGTATTGGTTTGGTAACAGAGTTGTAGATGGGTGGAATGGACTACCAAGTGCTATAGTGGGATCTAAAACTGTAGGGAGCTTTAAGATAAAATTGGATAAGCATATGGACGAGAAGGGTTGGGTGTGAAGGGGGATCAGCCGGGTTGGGTCAATCAGCGCTCTGCAGACCCCCATAATCCTGCGTTAATCTCTAACCGTTTTGGTAAGATGATCCTCAGGGTATTAGAGTGTGAAGCCTATAATTGGGCTTTGTAATTGAATTGGGGTTGTGTGGGACAGGGATCTGCCTTGCTTAGGCCAATCGGCTTTCTGCAGACTCCCATTTTCTTATGTTCTTATGTTCTTATAAGTGATTTTCTCGGCACCAAGTATGTTTTGATCAATAATTGGTATCAGCAATATCTACGCTTCATTTCTTCATATCGAGTGAAATATACAAACATGTTCCTACACTTATCCACCCTATTCAACATCTCTCAGACATTAATACAGCACAGAGCGAGCCAAACGTAATGGCAGCTGGGACATGATTTATTAGCGCGACCGTACAATCAGCAAAAATAATTTGCCGACAATCTTGCTCATAAGGTATCAATTTAGGCCAACATACTTTCCAAAAAGGCCGTTCTCGTGTTTATTAATAATATAAGATAGACACAGTGGTTACTAGACTGACTTGAAGGAGGTATCTGCGAAACGTTGTCCATAAAGTGATCCTCCGCATATGGAGTATATATTATGTATGGAGTATATATGTATGGAGTATATATGTATGGAGTATATATTATGTATGGAGTATATATGTATGGAGTATATATGTATGGAGTATATATGTATGGAGTATATATGTATGGAGTATATATGTATGGAGTATATATGTATGGAGTATATATGTATGGAGTATATATTCATTGTCAACTTTTCAAAATTATTCTAACATTTTTTCCTTCACCTATAGCCTCCTCTTAACCTTCTCACGTTCTTGACGCAATTTCTTAAAATAACGAAGGTGGTTATTACAAATAAATCATACATTACCTTTCGTCTTCTTCTTCCACCACCTTCTTTCCTTCCTTCCTCATTACTCGGCAAGGCAGATTATTCTTCATTTCAAACTTTCATAATCACTCGCCATTAAATTTCTTTGGTGAAGTATTAATTAGGCTTAGTTAACGTAAATTATGTTGATGGAATTTGTTGTCTGAGCTTGACTAACATTGCTGGTCTTCTAGGTAATTTATCTTTTAACTTTTATCTAATTACTTGTTGATTAATTGTATACGTAGCAAATTATAGCTATATTATTGTTGTTGTTGTTGTTGTTTTTGTTTTTGTTTTTGTTGTTGTTGTTGTTGTTTTTGTTTTTGTTTTTGTTGTTGTTGTTGTTGTTGTTCCCCAGACTTTCTTACCGAAGAATCCCGTAGACCAAAGCTGCTCCAGATGTTCGGGGCCCCGAAGGGGCCAGGGTGAGATGAGATCTGTCTCTGAGAGGGAAGTGGGGGAGGGGATCATCAGCTCACGGGCATGCACCCCGGGCCAATGACCCCACCACCCGTAGATCACCTTGCAGCGCCACCCAGTCGGGTGATCTCGCCAGCATCTAGAAGGAAAAGTAGTAAAGGAAAAGAGACAGACAGAAACGATTAAGGTTGGGTGGAGAATGTCACACCTCACTCTGGATATGACAAACCCTCACCCGTTGTACTCGTTGCTGTTGTGGAAGCTATAGAATGTTACTCTTTTATGGAAGAAAAAGCTTGAGACTACAATTACACACAAAAATCCGACACGAGACAGAGCCCGAACAGAAACCACATTTAAAGTTCCTATTCTCAGGGTCCGGGATCACTTGAGCGTTCCCTCGCCTGTTTCTCTGTCTCGTCGAGTAAGAGGATTATACAAGGGGAGAAGGATTCCTAGTCCCTTGACCCCAAAATAACTAACAATCTTTAACAAATCATCACCATCAGAGACAAAGACAAAATTATTCGAGGTCTCAGAAATATTAGTGTTCACTAACTTTTAAGAAGCTTCTCTCTCTCTCTCTCTCTCTCTCTCTCTCTCTCTCTCTCTCTCTCTCTCTCTCTCTTGATTATTATTTTTGTTTTTATTATTATTATTATTATTATTATATTTTTATATTATTATAATGTGTTATTATTATTTTTTATTATTATTAACTCATCCAATCCCAGCGACGGCTACCAGCCGTCAGTAGATAAGTCACTCCCCAGTCCCAGCGATGGCTGGGAGCGTCAGTAATGTACTTTCCTTGTAACTGCCTGTAGCAGGCTGTGCCTGGTATCACGACCGTTTGAGCACTGCTCTCGATATGGCAACACTTCTCAGCTTATATCCAACACAGTGAAGGCTGGGAGAGCCAGTCTTCCTTCATCTCTTGAGGTGGAAGGTTGTTCTATCTGGCCACATTGCTTGGGACGGGGGGGGGGGACTTTTATTACTGTATCCTACGGTACAGTAGGGATTAATGCTATTATTAATTTTGGGGCTAAATCCTACTTAACGGTGGTGAACCCCTATATAAATCGTTCAGATTATTATTATTATTATTATTATTATTATTGTGGAATTATTCTATAATTGCACCTATACGAGCTAAACAAATTATTGTTGTATTTAACAGGAAGGTACGACGAGGTAAGTGATGTGGTATAGGTTGCAATATGCGGAAATGGATTATAAGGGCATTCCGACCCCTCTGACCTCCTTACGAAAATCTACGGTTACTCACTCCACCCCAACTGGATTATACCGTTTCACCCAACCAGCGGGGGTGTGGGCTTAGGTTAGGCTAATGTCTCTCTGAAACATTGTAAAATCCGTGTCACATCTAGATTGATAGACTTTTGTTAGAGGGGGCGGAATGCCCATTTCCATTTCCGCATATTGCCACCTGTTGTTGTTGTTGTGGTTGTTGTTCCCCAAGCTGCCTGGCCGAACAGCCCAAAGGCTCCGAGCACGGTCAAGGTCATATCCGAGCGCCCCCACAGAACCCTCCCTGCCGACCACAATAAAGCCTGGGTGACCGAAGCCACTCCATGGCGGGGAGCTGAGGAGGGTGCGGAAACGCCCGGGAAACCAAAGCCGCACCCAGGGCCCTGTGCCCCTTAGCAATTATGAAGAGAAAGTTGAGGGGCAAGGGACAAATGTGACGCTTTGGCTTCCAATCTTGGTAGATTGGGAGGTCAATCCACGGAAGAGACAACGTCACTCGAGATCTAGAAAATATATAAGTAAAAGGAATTGTCAGAGTATGCTATGGGTATGGCAGAGATCGCTCAGTTCTCACTCTGATAGACCAGCTCATCACCAGACATATTGCCACCTATACCACATCACTTACCTCGTCGTACCTTCCTGTTAAATACAATAATAATTTGTTTAGCTCGTATTGGTGCAATTTTAGCAATTTACCATTATTATTATTATTATTTTTTTTTTTTTTTTTTTTTTTTTTTTTTTCCAAAGTATTCTGACGGTGCACCCTTTTATACGCAATAACTCTGGAACCACTTGTCGGATTGCTATCAAACTTTGACACAGGTGCGTTTATATATAGGGCAACTTTTGAGAAATTAAAAATCCAAGATGGCGGCCAGACATGTCCGTGTCGCCTGCTTTTTTGCAATTTTGTAAACTTATAAAATACTGTCTCATTATTATTATTATTATTATTGTTATTGTTATTATTATTATTATTATTATGGATAAAGATTATGCCCTACACGTTGTTTTTTGGTGGCCATCTTGGAAAATCCTCAATTTCACTGAATAGTTTTTAACATGATCTTTGCGCATCATATTAACCCTTTCAAGCTCCAATACGCGTTTCTGTTCTGGTTTCTGGCTACTATTAGACGATTGTATTCAGATTAGGGGAGGTGTGGTGGAGTGGTCTTGCCACTGGCCTGGTAATCCAAAGGTTCCGGGTTCAAATCCCGATGTATCAATGGGAAGATATTATTGGGATGGAATTTGTGCTGTACCTAGTATCAGTGCATTACCACAAGCCCACCGAAACGTCAATAAAATACCCTCATTGTTCCCTGATTAAATAGCACTGTATGAATATTCCCATATTCAAAATATGCTATAGGGGTGCAATGCCTGGTGAGTTATCTGCTCAACAGGTGGCGTTGTGTGTGTGTAAGTGTGAGAGTCCGAGTGTAGGGGGTGAGACAGTGAAGCACGGGAACGAGGTGGCTTCAGAGATGGGGTCGTTTCGGGCCATGAGTGAGCACCGTGCCTCATGTGAAGGCAAGATGGCAGGTGCTCGTTGTACTCTACGTGCTTCACATGTCTCACTCCCTAGACTGGAACAAGACCTCACGGGCTTCACTGTTCATTGTAAAGCGGTGAATGTTAAGGCTCAGCCTATGCCCGAGAGGAAGTAAGTTGGAATATAGAAAAAAAAAAAAAAAAAAAAAAAAAAATAGTAACAGTAAATGGAAGTCAGAGGGTTGATTGAGATAGTATTTACCCTTTTAATACCCACAGATCCTTCCTAAGCTGCATAATATCGTCTAATGATAGCCAAAATAAACTGCTAAAACGCGTCGGAACTTCAAGGGGTTAAAGTTATCACACACAATGTTAAAATCATGTTTTGGAAATATTCACAAGTTGTCTGACCTCTGGTGCCTACCGGTTGCCTATAGGTTCCATTGCTGACATAAACGCTCTCACCTTTTGTAAGTAGGAGCTCCACATTGCCTCTTGGTCCCTGCGTCCTTTTTAAAGGGGGATGGGCCGGTTTTCTGGATCACTTTCTCCCTCATGTTTAGCCCCATTAGTTTTCAAATGTCAAAGATGTTTGCCCCATTAGTTAGTCGATTTTAAGACCTTTCGCCCCATTTCTTCGTCAATATTTAGACCTTTCGTCCTATTTAAGTGTCGATTTTTTTCCTTGCGAACAATAGTGAGCCTGTAATGTTGGAAGAACCGGCCTTCGGCCGGGACATTTTTCTACCGAAAAATGTACAAATTAATCTAGAAGGGGAATCTAATGGACGTTTTTTTTAATTTGATGGAGGTCTAGGGAGGAAACAAGAAAATGATAAAACGGAATCATCCCCCATAACCGCTCTCCCCTTCTGTAAGTAGGAGCTCGACAGTACCTGGTAAGTAAGTAGGTAGGCCCGGGAGTACTAACAAAGGTCCCCCCCTCCCCCCCACCCCCATACACGGTGTTGTTGTTGTTGTTGTTGTTGTTGCCGTAAGTAGCCCGCCCGGAGGAGGAGCCGTGGTGGTGGTGGTATTGTTGTACGGCTTGTTATTTAAGGGGACATGTGTGTATATATTTGTTAGTCTGTTTATTTATGTATTCATATATTTTTTTTAGTTTCCTCGCTAGACCTCCATCAAGCTTAAATAAACACCCCCTAGACCCCCTTTCAAGATAATTTTGTACATTTTTCGGTAGAAAAATGTCCCGGCCGAAGGCCGATTCCTCTTAAAATTTCAGGCTCGCCAGGAAATTATCGACACCTAAATGACACGAAAGGTTTAAATATGGACAAGTAAGTGGGGCGGAAGGTCTTAAAATCGACAAACTAATGGGGTAAACATCTTAAAAGTTGGAAACTAATGGGAGTACTAACATAGGTCCTCCCTCATACACGGTGGTATTGTTGTCCGGCTTGTTGTTAAGGGGCCCACCTCGCTCTCTTCTTTATATTTCTCTCCTTTTCTCTCTTTCCCTGGCTTGTATCCATTCGGCCCCATTCAGCCTACTGTTTTAAGACTTTTACCCCCATCCAGGTGTCAATATTTTCCTGGCGAGCGGTAGCGAGCCAGCATATATATATATTTTTTTTGACAAGCTAAATTTGTACATTTTTCGATAGAAACATTTCTCCGGCTTTTATCTCCGGATTTTTACATACAATGCTGGCTCGCTATCGCTCGCCAGCAAAAAATCGTCACCTGGATGGGGATGAACGTCTTAAATCAGTTGGCTGAATGGGGTCGAATGGATACAAGCCAGGGAAAGAGAGAAAAGGAGAGAAAGATAAAACAAAAACGGTGACCCCCGGGCCCCCCCCCCCCCCCTCACCCCCCATATACGGTGTTGGGGCGTAAGTAGCCCGGAGCCGCAGTGGTATTGTTGTCCGGCTTGTTAAGGGGGGGAGGGGAGGGAGGGGTTGCTTTTTCTCCCTCATGTTTTTTAGTCCCATTAGCTTTGAAATTGTAAGACGTTTGTTCCATTTTAGTTAGGCGATTTTCAGACCTTTCACCCCATTTCTTTGTCAATTTCTTTGACACCTTCTCGTGTCATTGTCATTATTAAGACCTTTCGTGTCATTTAGGTGTCGATTTTTTTGCGGGCTAGCGATAGCGAGCCTTTAATTTAGGAGGAACCGACCTTCGGGCCGCGACAATTTTTTACCGAAAATGTTTACATATTTCGTCTCGAAGGGGTCTTTGTGCTTTAAAAGGGGGGTGACCTGTTTTTGTTCTGTCCTTTTCTATCTTTCTCTGGCTTGTATCCATTTGGCCCCATTCAGCCTACTGTTTTAAGACGTTTATCCCCATCCAGGTGTCCATTTTTTACTGGTGAGCGGTAGCGAGCCAGCATATTTTTTATTTTTGTTTGACAGCAGGCTAAATTTGTACATTTTTCGATAGAAAAATGTCTCCGGCGAAGCCGGATTTCTTCATGTAATGCTGGCTCGCTATCGCTCGCCAGGAAGAAATCGACACCTAGATGGGGATAAACGTCTTAAAATAGTTGGCTGAATGAGACCAAATGGGTACAAGGCAGAGAAAGATAGAAAAGGACAGAAATAACAAAAAGCAGGTCACCCCCCGCATTTATTACATGCTATAGTCTATCCGCTGTAAGTAGGCGATAAATAATGGCCTCTATCCTCTGTAACTCAAAAAGGGCTAGAGCAAAGTGGCTGTAAATTTCCGCATCTATTCCTTGGTTGACTCTTCCTAAATGGTAGAAATATTAGCTCGATGACTCTAGTCGTTTCGGAGTTACAAAGGTTAGAGGTCATGATTTCGGAGTTACAGAGGTTAGAGGTCATGATTTCGGAGTTACAGAGGTTAGAGGTCATGATTTCGGAGTTACAGAGGTTAGAGGTCATGATTTCGGAGTTACAGAGGTTAGAGGTCATGATTTCGGAGTTACAGAGGATAGAGGTCATGATTTCGGAGTTACAGAGGTTAGAGGTCATGATTTCGGAGTTACAGAGGTTAGAGGTCATGATTTCGGAGTTACAGAGGTTAGAGGTCATGATTTCGGAGTTACAGAGGTTAGAGGTCATGATTTCGGAGTTACAGAGGTTAGAGGTCATGATTTCGGAGTTACAGAGGTTAGAGGTCATGATTTCGGAGTTACAGAGGTTAGAGGTCATGATTTCGGAGTTACAGAGGATAGAGGTCATGATTTCGGAGTTACAGAGGTTAGAGGTCATGATTTCGGAGTTACAGAGGTTAGAGGTCATGATTTCGGAGTTACAGAGGTTAGAGGTCATGATTTCGGAGTTACAGAGGTTAGAGGTCATGATTTCGGAGTTACAGAGGTTAGAAGTCATGATTTCGGAGTTACAGAGGTTAGAGGTCATGATTTCGGAGTTACAGAGGTTAGAGGTCATGATTTCGGAGTTACAGAGGTTAGAGGTCATGATTTCGGAGTTACAGAGGTTAGAGGTCATGATTTCGGAGTTACAGAGGTTAGAGGTCATGATTTCGGAGTTACAGAGGTTAGAGGTCATGATTTTGGAGTTACAGAGGTTAGAGGTCATGATTTCGGAGTTACAGAGGTTAGAGGTCATGATTTCGGAGTTACAGAGGTTAGAGGTCATGATTTCGGAGTTACAGAGGTTAGAGGTCATGATTTCGGAGTTACAGAGGTTAGAGGTCATGATTTTGGAATTACAGAGGTTAGAGGTCATGATTTCGGAGTTACAGAGGTTAGAGGTCATGATTTCGGAGTTACAGAGGTTAGAGGTCATGATTTCGGAGTTACAGAGGTTAGAGGTCATGATTTTGGAGTTACAGAGGTTAGAGGTCATGATTTCGGAGTTACAGAGGTTAGAGGTCATGATTTCGGAGTTACAGAGGTTAGAGGTCATGATTTCGGAGTTACAGAGGTTAGAGGTCATGATTTCGGAGTTACAGAGGTTAGCGGTCATGATTTTGGAGTTACAGAGGTTAGAGGTCATGATTTCGGAGTTACAGAGGTTAGAGGTCATGATTTCGGAGTTACAGAGGTTAGAGGTCATGATTTTGGAGTTACAGAGGTTAGAGGTCATGATTTCGGAGTTACAGAGGTTAGAGGTCATGATTTCGGAGTTACAGAGGTTAGAGGTCATGATTTTGGAGTTACAGAGGTTAGAGGTCATGATTTCGGAGTTACAGAGGTTAGAGGTCATGATTTCGGAGTTACAGAGGTTAGAGGTCATGATTTCGGAGTTACAGAGGTTAGAGGTCATGATTTCGGAGTTACAGAGGTTAGAGGTCATGATTTCGGAGTTACAGAGGTTAGAGGTCATGATTTCGGAGTTACAGAGGTTAGAGGTCATGATTTCGGAGTTACAGAGGTTAGAGGTCATGATTTCTCGCCTACTTACAGCGTATAGACTACAGTTAGCCCACTGGGTAACTAATACATATATACTTATCGGTAATAATGTTTATATATGAATAAAATAACTTCCCCTTAACCCTATTAGGTGCAGGGCGGGCCAATTTCGATCCTCCCTGTTTTACTCCATTAGTTTGTAGATTGTAAAACGTTTCACCTCATTAGTTTGGCGATTATAAGATGCTTCAACCCAATAAGGTGTCAATTTTTCCTGGGCGAGCGACAGCGAGCCTGCAATTTGGGAGAAACCGGCCTTCGGCCGGGAAATTTTTCTACCGAAAAATGTACATATTTAGCTTGAGCGGGGTCTGGGGGACGTTTTTTTAGTTTGAAGGGGGTCTGGAGAGGCGTGTTTCTAAGTCTTGGGGTAAACTAAAAACACATTGTTCGAAAATGGCTAAAACAAATAAAACCCTCTATTATAATTACACCAAATATCATAATAACCCCCGAGACGTTGCACCTAATAGTGTTAAGGGGTGTGCTTGGGTTTTGGCATATATATATATATATATATATATATATATATATATATATATATATATATATATATATATATATATATATAATTTGTAATGTAGTTTTGAGATTCCTCGCTAGACCTCCATCAAACTTTAACAAAACACCCCCTAGACCCCCTACACCCCCTACACCCCCTTTCAAGATAAATGTGTACATTAATCGACAGAAACATTTCCCGGCTGAACGCCGGTTCCTTCTAAAATTACAGGCTCGCTATCGCTCGCCTGGAAAAAACCTACACCTAAATGGCACGAAAGTTCTAAATATTGACAAAGAAATAGGGCGAAAGGTCTCAAAATCGCCAAACTAATGGAACGAACTTCTTAAAATCTGAAAACTGATATGCTAAACATGAAGGGGAAGGGGGTCCATAAAAGTGACTACCTCCCCCTTAAGGGCAGAACCTGTGAGATAAGGTGATCTTAACCCTCTCCGACATATGACGCGATTTTGAGCCTATTGGGGATACTTTAAAGCCTTTGTTACCATCAGGGGTATTTAGAAACCTTTATTTTAGTTACTTCAACCTCTGCAGTTGTCTTTGAGTTAGCTGTGTTGAGCCTATTGGGGATACTTTAAAGCCTTTGTTACCATCAGGGGTATTTAGAAACCTTTAGTTTAGTTACTTCAACCTCTGCAGTTGTCTTTGAGTTAGCTGTGTTGAGCCTATTAGGGATACTTTAAAGCCTTTGTTACCATCTGGGGTATTTAGAAACGTTTAGTTTAGTTACTTCAACCTCTGCAGTTGTCTTTGAGTTAGCTGTGTTGAGCCTATTAGGGATACTTTAAAGCCTTTGTTACCATCTGGGGTATTTAGAAACGTTTAGTTTAGTTACTTCAACCTCTGCAGTTGTCTTTGAGTTAGCTGTGGGCAGAAAACTAATTTTGGAGAGGTAATTATAAGAGTGAGAGAACTCTATTTCTTATTGCTAATTTGGCAACCTCTGCGTCATAAATGCGTGAAAGGGTTAACGATTATAGTAAATGTGTTGGACTGGAGGGTAGAGGGAAAAATGGAACTCCTCTCTCTCTCTCTCTCTCTCTCTCTCTCTCTCTCTCTCTCTCCCCAATATTGTCTCTTTCCTGGGGGGGGGGGGGGGGGGAGGGAGGTGTTGAGGATTATTGGAGAACATTATGGTGTGAGAGAGAGAGAATGTGTGTGAGAGAATGAGAGTGTGTGTGAGAGAGAGAGAGAGGGGGGGGGGGGGTCGCCACTTACACATGCAGGTGTGTGTGTGTGTGTGTATAAAAAGACTTCAGGGGCCATCAACACTTCTGGATTATTTAGCCAGCCCACCAAGTCAATAATAGGCTACTGTCAAAAATAGCCCTTTTTCTAACACTCCAGTCCCTTGGTGTGTGTGTGTGTGTGTATAAATAAATAATTATAATAATTGTCGATTTATTGTTCATTGCAACCCTGAGGCTGAAAATCTACAGAGTTTTTCTTAAGGGGAGGTTTCCACTTGAGGGATTTTTTTTTCGAACTTCTTTCTCCCTCATGTTTAGCCCCAATGGTTTTGAGATTTTAAGACGTTTGCCCCATTAGTTTGGTGACTTTAATAATGTTCGCCCCATTTCTGTCAATTTTAAGAACTTTCGTGCCATTTAGGTGTCGATTTTTTTCCTGGCGAGCGACAGCGAGCCTGTAACTTAAGAGAAATTGGCCTTCGGCCTGGACATTTTTCTACCGAAAAATGTACATATTTATCTTGAAAAGGGGTCTAGGGGATGTAATTTTAAGCTTGATGGAGGTCTAGAGAACAAACTAAATACCTCCCCTTAAACCAAGGTACAATCGCGCTAATAAGTGATGTCTCGGCACCAATTATATCTTGAACAATAATTGGTATCAGTAATATCTAAGCTTTATTTCTTCATATCGAGTTAAATATAAAAACATGTTCCTACACTTCCCACCCTATTCAACATCTGACAGACATTAATACAGCACAGACCGAGCCAAATGTAATGACAGCTGAGACATGACTTATTAGCGCGACCGTACAGTACAGTACAATACATATTCTACGTTTTTATAATTTATTTTTTTGCTTGATGTAGGTCTAGGGAGGAAACTAATAAAATAATATATTAACACATAAATCGACCTATAAATAAACCTTCGATAGAGTCTGGCACAAATTGTTCATTTCTAAACTACCCTCCTTCGGTTTCTATCCCTCTATCTGTGCCTTTGTCTCTAATTTCCTTTCCGGCCGTTCCATAGCTGCGGTTGAGGACGGCCATCGCTCTCTTTGTCATCCTATCAACTCCGGTGTTCCTCAGGGCTCTGTCCTATCTCCCATTTTCTTCTAATTTTCATAAATGATCTTCTCAACTGTACCTCAAGTCCCATCCATTCATACGCAGAGACTCTACCTTACACTACTCAATTAGTTTTCCATTATGCCACAGCCAACAATCCCTCAAAAACAAACATAATGAAGCCATACAACACTTATCTTCTGATCTAACTACTATTTCCAATTGGGGCAGAGAAAACCTTGTTGCCTTTAATGCTTCCCAAACCCAATTTATCCATCTATCTACCCGTCCGTAACTCCCAGCGGACTATCTACCCGTCCGGAACTCCCAGAGGACTATCTACCCGTCCGGAACTCCCAGAGGACTATCTACCCGTCCGGAACTCCCAGCGGACTATCTACCCGTCCGGAACTCCCAGCGGACTATCTACCCGTCCGGAACTCCCAGAGGACTATCTACCCGTCCGGAACTCCCAGCGGACTATCTACCCGTCCGGAACTCCCAGAGGACTATCTACCCGTCCGGAACTCCCAGAGGACTATCTACCCGTCCGGAACTCCCAGCGGACTATCTACCCGTCCGGAACTCACAGAGGACTATCTACCCGTCCGGAACTCCCAGAGGACTATCTACCCGTCCGGAACTCCAGCGGACTATCTACCCGTCCGGAACTCCCAGAGGACTATCTACCCGTCCGGAACTCCCAGCGGACTATCTACCCGTCCGGAACTCCCAGCGGACTATCTACCCGTCCGGAACTCCCAGAGGACTATCTACCCGTCCGGAACTCCCAGAGGACTATCTACCCGTCCGGAACTCCCAGCGGACTATCTACCCGTCCGGAACTCCCAGAGGACTATCTACCCGTCCGGAACTCCAGAGGACTATCTACCCGTCCGGAACTCCCAGCGGACTATCTACCCGTCCGGAACTCCCAGCGGACTATCTACCCGTCCGGAACTCCCAGAGGACTATCTACCCGTCCGGAACTCCCAGAGGACTATCTACCCGTCCGGAACTCCCAGAGGACTATCTACCCGTCCGGAACTCCCAGCGGACTATCTACCCGTCCGGAACTCCCAGAGGACTATCTACCCGTCCGGAACTCCAGAGGACTATCTACCCGTCCGGAACTCCCAGCGGACTATCTACCCGTCCGGAACTCCCAGCGGACTATCTACCCGTCCGGAACTCCAGAGGACTATCTACCCGTCCGGAACTCCCAGAGGACTATCTACCCGTCCGGAACTCCCAGCGGACTATCTACCCGTCCGGAACTCCCAGCGGACTATCTACCCGTCCGGAACTCCCAGAGGACTATCTACCCGTCCGGAACTCCCAGAGGACTATCTACCCGTCCGGAACTCCCAGCGGACTATCTACCCGTCCGGAACTCCCAGAGGACTATCTACCCGTCCGGAACTCCCAGAGGACTATCTACCCGTCCGGAACTCCCAGAGGACTATCTACCCGTCCGGAACTCCCAGCGGACTATCTACCCGTCCGGAACTCCCAGAGGACTATCTACCCGTCCGGAACTCCCAGAGGACTATCTACCCGTCCGGAACTCCCAGAGGACTATCTACCCGTCCGGAACTCCCAGAGGACTATCTACCCGTCCGGAACTCCCAGAGGACTATCTACCCGTCCGGAACTCCCAGAGGACTATCTACCCGTCCGGAACTCCCAGAGGACTATCTACCCGTCCGGAACTCCCAGCGGACTATCTACCCGTCCGGAACTCCCAGCGGACTATCTACCCGTCCGGAACTCCAGCGGACTATCTACCCGTCCGGAACTCCAGTGGACTATCTACCGTCCGGAACTCCAGCAGCTGACTATCTACCCGTCAGGAATCCCAGCGGAACTACTTACCCGTCGGAACTCCCAGCGGACTATCTACCCGTCCGGTAACTCCAAGCTGGACTATCTACCCCCCGTCCGGAACTCCCAGCGGACTATCTACCCGTCCGGAACTCCCAGAGGACTATCTACCCGTCCGGAACTCCCAGCGGACTATCTACCCGTCCGGAACTCCCAGCGGACTATCTACCCGTCCGGAACTCCCAGAGGACTATCTACCCGTCCGGAACTCCCAGCGGACTATCTACCCGTCCGGAACTCCCAGCGGACTATCTACCCGTCCGGAACTCCCAGCGGACTATCTACCCGTCCGGAACTCCCAGAGGACTATCTACCCGTCCGGAACTCCCAGAGGACTATCTACCCGTCCGGAACTCCCAGCGGACTATCTACCCGTCCGGAACTCCCAGAGGACTATCTACCCGTCCGGAACTCCCAGCGGACTATCTACCCGTCCGGAACTCCCAGCGGACTATCTACCCGTCCGGAACTCCCAGAGGACTATCTACCCGTCCGGAACTCCCAGAGGACTATCTACCCGTCCGGAACTCCCAGAGGACTATCTACCCGTCCGGAACTCCCAGCGGACTATCTAACCCGTCCGGAACTCCCAGAGGACTATCTACCCGTCCGAACTCCCAGCGGACTATCTACCCGTCCGGAACTCCCAGCGGACTATCTACCCGTCCGGAACTCCCAGCGGACTATCTACCCGTCCGGAACTCCCAGAGGACTATCTACCCGTCCGGAACTCCCAGAGGACTATCTACCCGTCCGGAACTCCCAGAGGACTATCTACCCGTCCGGAACTCCCAGAGGACTATCTACCCGTCCGGAACTCCCAGCGGACTATCTACCCGTCCGGAACTCCCAGCGGACTATCTACCCGTCCGGAACTCCCAGAGGACTATCTACCCGTCCGGAACTCCCAGCGGACTATCTACCCGTCCGGAACTCCCAGAGGACTATCTACCCGTCCGGAACTCCCAGAGGACTATCTACCCGTCCGGAACTCCCAGCGGACTATCTACCCGTCCGGAACTCCCAGCGGACTATCTACCCGTCCGGAACTCCCAGAGGACTATCTACCCGTCCGGAACTCCCAGAGGACTATCTACCCGTCCGGAACTCCCAGAGGACTATCTACCCGTCCGGAACTCCCAGAGGACTATCTACCCGTCCGGAACTCCCAGCGGACTATCTACCCGTCCAGAACTCCCAGCGGACTATCTACCCGTCCGGAACTCCCAGCGGACTATCTACCCGTCCGGAACTCCCAGCGGACTATCTACCCGTCCGGAACTCCCAGCGGACTATCTACCCGTCCGGAACTCCCAGAGGACTATCTACCCGTCCGGAACTCCCAGCGGACTATCTACCCGTCCGGAACTCCCAGCGGACTATCTACCCGTCCGGAACTCCCAGAGGACTATCTACCCGTCCGGAACTCCCAGCGGACTATCTACCCGTCCGGAACTCCCAGAGGACTATCTACCCGTCCGGAACTCCCAGAGGACTATCTACCCGTCCGGAACTCCCAGAGGACTATCTACCCCTCCGGAACTCCCAGAGGACTATCTACCCGTCCGGAACTCCCAGAGGACTATCTACCCGTCCGGAACTCCCAGAGGACTATCTACCCGTCCGGAACTCCCAGAGGACTATCTACCCGTCCGGAACTCCCAGAGGACTATCTACCCGTCCGGAACTCCCAGAGGACTATCTACCCGTCCGGAACTCCCAGAGGACTATCTACCCGTCCGGAACTCCCAGAGGACTATCTACCCGTCCGGAACTCCCAGAGGACTATCTACCCGTCCGGAACTCCCAGAGGACTATCTACCCGTCCGGAACTCCCAGAGGACTATCTACCCGTCCGGAACTCCCAGAGGACTATCTACCCGTCCGGAACTCCCAGAGGACTATCTACCCGTCCGGAACTCCCAGAGGACTATCTACCCGTCCGGAACTCCCAGAGGACTATCTACCCGTCCGGAACTCCCAGCGGACTATCTACCCGTCCGGAACTCCCAGAGGACTATCTACCCGTCCGGAACTCCCAGAGGACTATCTACCCGTCCGGAACTCCCAGCGGACTATCTACCCGTCCGGAACTCCCAGCGGACTATCTACCCGTCCGGAACTCCCAGAGGACTACTATCTCTTACACTTCAATAATACAAAAATCAATCCTTCATCTTCTCTCAATATTCTTGGTGTCTCTTTTTCTTCTGCTCTCAGTTGGAAGGACCATACTACCAGTCTTGCTAAGGCAGACTCCCAGAAGCTGGATGTGCTCAACTGCCTCAAGGGGTTCTTTGCCCCTGCACAGCTTCTTGCTCTGTACAGGGGCACAGTGCGTCCTTGTATTGAGTATTGTTCACACGTGTGGGGTAGATCCTCTCATACCGTACTCCTTGTATTGAGTATTGTTCACACGTGTGGGGTAGATCCTCTCATACCGTACTCCTAGACAAAGTAGAAAGGAAGATCTTTCATATCATTAACCCCTTCTGTACCGATGACGTATTTTGTATTTGATTTTAGCTACATATAGACGATTTCATGTAGCTTAGGAAGAATATATGGTTGCTAAAAGAATTAATTGAGATAGTAGCCTTTTAATTGGTAGACGCCATTCCTAAGTTGTATAGAATTGTCTAAATGTAGGGGAAATCAAATAAAAAAATACGTTGCCGGTAAAGAAGGGGTTAAATCCCGTGAACTCACCAACTCTCTGTAATCTCTCTCTCTCTTCGCCGCAATGTTGCATCTCTCTCGCTATTCTATCACTACTACAATAATCAGTGTTCCTCATGTGATACCCGTCTTACAACACAATCCCACCCCTACTATGTGCAACTCTCCAACTCAAGAGTGAAATGTTACTCAGTCTTTCTTCTATTCAACAGCTGAGCTCT
>JBAKBP010021155.1:0-41196 GCA_037953745.1 Lithodes maja | reverse complement strand
CCCCTTTACCCATTTGACATTGTTGACGCAATTTGACAGTTTATTGTGGCTAAGAAGATTGTATACACTTTAGAAAGGATCTGTGGGAATTATAGGGGTAAAGGCTATCTCAATTACCCTCTGACTTCCATATACCCTTCCTAATCTGAATATTATTGTCTTATGATAATAATAATAATAATAATGATGATGATAACACACACACACACACACACACACACACACACACACACACACACACACACACACACACACACACACACACAGTAAGGTAGTTGAGACCAAAGTTAAGGCCGAGACTTTAGAGATTGGTTGGGTGAAGGTTTATTGCTTGTTAACCTAATTCAACTTCCAAGGCCACCGGGGGGTTTAAAGTAAATGAAAAGAAGAGATAAATGTTATCGGCGGCACATACACAATTATATGGCGAATTGTAGCCGAGTCTGGGATCTACTGCAATGAAAAATTGTAGCCGAGTCTGGGATCTACTGCAATGAAAAATAATAAGAAAAATATGCGTTACTCATTCTTGTACCAATTATGCCTTTAAAATTCACATTGAAATATATTGTATAAGTTATCAATTTTGTACATGTATTAAGCACACTACGAATTTTTGTTATAATGAACCAATAAACTTTTGGCTGAGCCATTTGAGGACAAGAGTCCTCATGAGTGAGCATGAGGAGATATTATACAACAATTGTTGTATTAAAACTTGATGGAACTATCCTACTTGATGGAACTATCCTACATACTAATGTTAATGTTACGAAATCTAGAAAAGCAAGAAAACTAAAGAAATAACTAAATCTAATACAAGAAAGAAAATAATTCATCAGGTAAATTCTTCAACATTAATTGAATAAAATTATAATTAGGTAGTTATTATAAAGAAGAAAGAAATTCGTGTCTATGACATCCGCCCCATCAATGATCTGACATTAACAACTGTCGAACCTTTCTCTTGAATCTTACGACAGGTGGTATGGATTTGAAATAATATGGCAAGCTATTCCAAACCCGTACTCCACAGTAGCGTATGGAAGATTGGCTCTGATGAGATCCAATTAAAGGGATTTCGAGCAAAAAAAATGATACGCATGTTATATGTGAGATTACTTATAATATTAAATGTAATATAATTTTCGTCATTGAGGGATTTCTAACAAAAGTACTGCAAAGCTTAAAGTTGTCATATCTTGGTATTTCAGGAGTGGAAGTTGTTTATAACTGGTCTTGTGTGGTCATACTTCCTAAGTTTATTCGTATGATACGCTTGTGAGCTGTAATGAGAGGTTTGAATGTAGTATTAGATTGTGAGCTTCAATGTTCATAATAGTGTTAATGGAAGTTAATATTGTCAAACTAAAGACTTAAACATACAAAGCATACAAACATTTTATCAAAACAAATATTAGTTTTTTGTCCATTTTCCTTGTTAGGTTGGTGGGGAAGGTCATCATCCATATACTGTGGCAAGCGATTTGGTAAGATAATACATTTTTATTAGTCAGTGTACTAGGTTAGTTGGCCAGGTTTATAATCGAGTTTGTTATGACACTTCTATGTCAGTGCATCATATTATAGACAGGTTTTCACAATCAACACCATATTTGGATGTAAAAACTTTGTAATAGTTGAGTAATATTAAGATGGGATTTTTTTTTTCTCTCTCTCTCTCTCTCTCTCTCTCTCTCTCTCTCTCTCTCTCTCTCTCTCTCTATATATATATATATATATATATATATATATATATATATATATATATATATATATAATTGGCAGATATTATAGCCCGGGGCACCAGTAGGGATATACGGTCTTATAGTTGGGAGCGATGTGATATGCTCCCGTAATGGGGTGCTGGAGCTGGGGACTTCCATATAACTGATAGGTGGCAGTTTGGGATTACTCACCTTTATGTGACCAAGGCTCACACATGCCTTCATGTATCTAAGCTTTATATGGTCAATTATTGATTTAACTTAGTATTTTTTAAGTTTACTTAATATTATATTTTGTTTAGTAGTTACTTTGATACTGTGACTCTTGCCATATCCACTGCTAAAATTATGCCGTTACAATTCAAAATATATGCTTTAAGGACAAAATGAATACCAATTATATCATGGATATAATGTTTCCTATAGCCTAATTATGAAAGGTGTTAATTTATAGGTTGGTTTTAGAGTGGGTATGGTGATGGCTGCCTGCCTATTTGATCCCTGGGGTATATCAAGCAAGAAGATACGATACTTTCTCTATTAATTAATCTAAAATGCATGGGAAACAGAAGAGAGAGAGAGAGCGAGAGAGAGAGAATGAAGATGAGAGCGAGCGTAAAGAGAGAGAGAGAGAGAGAGTAATATCCTAGAATGGGGGATGTATGGGGTGGGTTGGGTCAGAATATTAATTAAGGTATAAAGGCTCCGTATGACGTCACTAATACATTAACGATCTAGGGGGGAGAGGGGGGCATGAGGGGACTGAATTATTAGTGTGTGTGTGTCTATATGTCTGTCTATCTACCGTTCTGTCTGTCTGTGTGTGTGCGTGTGCGTGCGTGCGTGCGTGCGTGCGTGCGTGCGTGCGTGCGTTGGGACGGATAATGAGGGAGAAGGGGGTCCAGAAAATACAAATACCTCCCCTTAAAAGAAAATTCGCTCCGAGCACTCTTTCTAGGAATGGTTTGTACCGATATCTTCTGGAGTGCAGCTCCCTCAAATAATTTCCCTATACACTATACCCCGTTCATTATAGCTAGGCCAGATATCGTGAACCATAATCTCTGTAACTCAAAATGGGCTTGAGCAAATGGGCAGTACATTTCCGCACCTATTCCCTGGCTGGCTCTTCTCACTATTTGGGGACACCAATCGAACATGGCAATACCCAGGGGATGCCTCATAGGCATGTGATAAGGAGTGGCTGGCACTCCTGTTTCATTTGTCTGGCTTCCCTCACTGTTTATGTTTGTGTCTCACTTATACAGAAAGTAAGCCAGCTAGCTCTCACAAACACCTCCCCCTCCTATGCATTTCATTACACTAAACAACCACACCACGCGTCTTTCTAATATACACAGATAAAAATAAAAATTTAAAATAGTGACTGTCACTCTTTCAACTTTGGGGGAGACACTTGTTGCAGGCAGCTTTGCCTCGTGTGTCCTTCTTACACATAGACAAAAATGGTAGAAGTATTTGCTTGATTACTCTAGTCGTTTTTGAGTTATAGAGGTTAGTGGTCAAGATTGTTGGCCTAACTATAATGAATATACTCTAGTTGCCAATAACTACACAAAAAAGCCCCGACGAATAAAGGAAAATTGGTGGAAAAAGAGGTGTGTGCATCCGCCCTAGCTGTATCGTCCATTGCTATTCCCCCTCCTCCATGCTCATTTATCCCTCTTCTATGATATTACCCTCGGGAGTCTTTCATAAGGAGAAGCCGCATCAACAACACGACTGTAACCTCCATGTTGTATACCTTGACCTGCAGAAGCTTGAAATTTCGTTGAAAGAATATAATTAGATACTTCAAAGAACATTCTTGAAAACTTAGCGATATTTTCACACAGTATAACCGCATGGAATAACTAGATCCTCAAGGGGGTAAGCGATCTGGGAACACATTGACCAAGGGTATCATATATATATATATATATATATATATATATATATATATATATATATATATATATATATACACAGTATATGAGAGAGAGACAAACAGACAGACACGCGCAGAAAATATCCTGAGCGGTGTAGGTAGGTTATTGGAGCTGTGAGGGCAGGTCAGGTCAGGTCGATATAGCCTGACCTGCTCTCACTATGGTCCGGGGGCAGGTCATACAGGCCTTAGGTGGGGTGAGAGAGAGAGAGATGTTACATTTACCGGGGCAGGGCGAGACAGGTTGGGCAGTCTCTTAACCCCTTCTGTACCGTCGACATCCATTTTACTCTATTCCGGCTACTCGTAATCGATTGTATTAACTTTAGGAAGGATGTCTAGCAATTATATGGCTTCAAACTATCTCAATCAAGCATTTTAACTACCACAGATCCATCCAAAGCTGCATAAAATCTTCTAAATATAGCCAAAATAAAATATAACCTGCTATGATGGTTAAGTACAGATCACATCACTTCAAGTACGATCAAGAACGATTGAGAGCTTCAAGATAATATTATATAGACATATGGACGAGATGGAATGGGTGTGAGAGGGATCTGCCTTGTGTGGGCCAATCAGCTTTCTGCAGACTCCCATTTTCATATGTTCTTATGTTCACTTGTCCCAGGTTAATGTACCGTACAATAAACTGTACTATTAGATACAATAAATCCGCAACACAATAATGCTAGCGAGCAATCTCCAGAGAACTCCTACCAATGACATTATTCTAACTACAATCCTGTTGAGGGAAGGTACAGAGTGGCCCTGGACTGGTTATGAGAGGGTTGTGGGATAGAACAAGGTAGGCTGGAGATACTATTACTGCTGGAACAATAGTTAGATTAACGGCTAAAGGGGAGATGTGGAATTATTTGGTAATTTATCATATATTTATTATTTTCTTAATTAGTTTCCTCCCGAGACCCCATCAAGCTTTAAAAAACACTCCACCTTTGAAAAAAAATTGTAAATTTTTCGGTAGAATTTTTTTTCCGGCCTAAGGCCGGTTCCCCCTAAATTACAGGCTCGCTATCGCTCGCCAGGAAACATCGATATCTAAATGGCACGAAAGGTCTTCATATTGGCAACAAATGGAGTGAAAGGGCTTAAACTTGCCAAACTAATGGGGCAAAAGTCTTAAAATCAAAACACTAATTGGGCTGAGTATGAGGGAGAAGCGAGGTAGCCTACTGCAAGATACAGAGTGGCCCTGGACTGGATATGAGAGGGTGGTGGGATAGTAAGACAAGGTAGGCAGGCTGGAGACACGATTATCACTGGGACAAGAGAGAGATTAAGGGCTAAAGGGGAGGTATGAAAGCATTTGATAATATATAATATCTTTATTATGTTCTAAATTAGTTTCGTCCCGAGACCGTCATCGAGTTTTAAACAAACACTCTCCCTTCGAGATAAATTTGCACATTTTTCGGTAGAAAAATATCCCCCTAAATTACAGGCTCGTTATAAAAAATGGACATCTAAATGACACGATAGGTCTTAACATTGGCTATGAAATGGTGGGAAGGGATTTAAAATCGCCAAACTAATGGGACGAGGATCCTAAGATAGAACACTACATAGAACAAGATAGGCAGGAGACACGGTTACCCCGGGGACAAGAGAGAGGTTAACCCTTTCAGGATCATGATGCGTTTCCACATATATTATGCTGGCTATTATTCTATTCAACTTAGGAAGGATCTGTGAGAGTCAGAGGCATAATTAAGTTAGTTTTGACCCCTTTAATTCCTAGAGGTTCTAGGTTAACTACATATTTATTTATTTAATATATTTTTATTTTATATATATATATATATATATATATATATATATATATATATATATATATATATATATATATATAGCGAGAGCGAGAACGAGAACGCGAGAACGAGCGAGAACAAGCGAGACAGAGAGAGATTGAGATTGAGAGATTTTTTTTTCTTTTCCAGACACCATAATTCCCGAGAAGGGGTGGCCATGATTAGTAGGCGTTTGTCACGAATCACTAGGTCAACTTGCCCGGGCTTGACATCTACCAATAACATTTTGACAGTGCGGGTTCGATTCGCCGACCGTTAGATCAGCAGCCGACGCTCTACTGACTATGCCATGGCTCGCGACAGCTTATTATTTACTATTGGTTAAGGTATACTAGTTCTCTGTGGTGATATTATAGGGTTCTAGGTTAAGGGAGCCCACCTCCATTTGTTTTATCTTTCTCTCCCTCTCTCTTTGGCTTGTATCCATTCGGCCCCATTCAGCCTACTGTTTTAAGACGTTTACCCCCATCCAGGTGTCAATATTTTCCGGGTGAGCGGTAGCGAGCCAGCATATATATGTTTTTTTTTTTAGAGCAAGCTAGGTATGTAAATTTTTCTATAGAAAAAATTTCTCCGGCGAAGCCGGATTTCTCCATACAATGCTGGCTCGCTATCGCTCGCCAGGAAGATATCGACACCTGGATGGAGATAAACGTCTTATAACAGTTGGCTGAATGGGGCCGAATAGATACAAGCCAGAGAAAGAGAGAAAAGGAGAGAAAGAGAAAAAAAAGCAGGTGACTCCCGTTAACTACCAGATTCAGTAGCCTACTCTTGCTCCCAACCTACTCAGTCAATTAGTCAGTCTCTCCTTCATTAACAGTCAGTCAATCAGTCAGTCTCTCCTTCATTAACAGTCAGTCAACAGAGGAGCGGCACTGTTTGATTGTCTGTTGGTCAAGCAATTAAGGAAGTGTTGAAGCAAGGGATGTGTTGGATGGATGGTTGAATAGGTGAATAGGCACGTTTTGGGTTAGGGCAATAATACATCAACTACATATAACAATACTACCACTTTATATAACAATACAACCACTATATAACAACACAGCAACTATTTATAGCAATACAACCACTATATAACAATACAACCACTATATAACAACACAGCAACTATTTATAGCAATACAACCACTATATAACAATACAACCATTATATAACAATACAACTACTATATTATAACAATACAACCATTATAATACAACCACTATATAACAATACAGGCACTATATACAACCATAAAACCACCATATACAACAATATAACCACTATATATAACAATTGTTACGACCGGGCACTCGGGTACACTAGGGCTCTTACACAGGACTCGAGTATGGCTCGCTGCCACAACGGAAACACACGATCCCAACCCCAGAGTACTGCCAGCCGAACAAAAAACGCCACTACCCTCCAGAGTTCTATCTGCTATAACGGGGTATACAAGAACTCGGTACTAGCGTTTCACACAACAGACTAATAACAAGACGGGAGTTATCTAGTCTGGTCAACAATCAAACAAAGAAGAAAGTACTACAACACTAAAGAATAGTGTTGGCCGAAGCCGAAGTAATCCACCCTTGAACTAAGAACTTAAGAAGTCCTCCACCCTCTACTTCGGATCGGCACTATTACGTTACGTTAAACAATAGTCCTCGAGCATCAAGCAAGGAATCTTCTGATAAGTTAGATGCTTCTCGAATACTCATAAGAAGTAAGTATCGGATTTTGAACAGCAATTTAATGAATAACTCACTGGTAATTAAAGGCTTTAAATTGACATAAGAAGAATTATAAGAATAAGCAATAGGATATGGCAAACATTAAGAAGAAGTACTCCGACAATGCACTGGCAATAGCCTACTAAGATTGTGCTCGTGGGCCACTAATCTCTGAAGTAGCTAAGCGTGCCACACATGAAATCAATAGTGCTTAAACAATAATATACATAAGGAGAAGCTTCAATACTATGCTGTATCTGCTGGTCGAGCAAAGTCTAGCTGGGATATCTAAGGTTAAGAGACAATGGCTGAGCAAGCGGCTCGTAGCCTAGCGAGGTCCTTAAGACTGTGCGGCCAAATTACGGTAATTGACAGGATGCTCTCTTGAGAGATCCAGATCACTAGTATCTGGTTCTCTCCTGGCGATCCTCTCAAAGTCAAGCAAATGAGATAGCACAGTGTTGGGTGGCACAGGCAAAAGCCCTCACTCGCAACACAGTGCTAAACTCCCACGGTACACAATCAAAAAGACCCCCTAGGCTTCCCACGTCTCCGTTGCAATTGTGCTGGTTCAACCAACCTAGCACTCATAGGAAATCACAACTCGAGGAACCCTATCCCAGTCTAGCATTACCTAAACCAGCAGAAAACAGGAACATGAATAATAGTACACAGGGAAATGCATATACGAGTGCAACAAACATCAATCAATCCTATTCTAGTTAACCCTTCCAAAAATAGGCTATCTAACAGGCACTTATCTCGTGAGAACTCAAGCGATAATACTTTGGCTGACTAAATCTGCACCAAAGGGGTCATTGAGGTTATACAGGGACGAGAAGAGAAGAAGGTAGGCTGTTCAGAGAGTAGAGAAAGTTCACATCAGTCGGAAGAATATCGATAGTTGCAAGGGATATGAGAGGTCGCTTTGCCTGATGAGTTCTGAAGCATGGTGGCAAAAACCTCTCTTTTTATACTCGGCCCTCTAGCGGCATATCTCAAACTACTTAAGGACCGCCCACTGGCAATCATGACGTCATATTCTCTCAATCTGGGATTGACAAAGAACTTCCCACGCGCTGAAAGGGAGGAAGGGAGGAGGGAATTAGGCCTACCGGCCCGCGTGGCGCACTCACCGACCCCACGCCACGTAATATCCCTCCTCTCATCATTACATACAAGTCCCACACACAATACTTATATCTAATGATATAAAATAGAACTCGTTGACTTAGAAGAAAACAAAATACATAATGATAATACTTACAGTACAACGGTTCACATAAACTGAGTTAGGAAACTCTACACAGACTACAGCCAAAGTTCCTGCCCTGACGATCCTAGCGAGAGTGGGGCCTGACTGGGCGTTCTGTACAGCATGCTCATACTCGACATGCGTCACACAATACAACCACTATATACAACAATACAACCACTATATATAACAATACAACCACTATATAACAATACAACCACTATATATAACAATACAACCACTATATATAACAATACAACCACTATACAGTATATAACAATACAGCCACTATATACAACAATACAACCACCATATACAACAATACAACCACTATATACAACAATACAACCAATATATATAACAATACAACCAATATATATAACAATACAACCACTATATACAACAATACAACCACTATATATAACAATACAACCACTATATATAACAATACAACCACTATATATAACAATACAACCACTATATATAACAATACAACCACTATATATAACAATACAACCACTATATAACAATACAACCACTATATATAACAATACAACCACTATATATAACAATATGTTACGACCGGGCACTCGGGTACACTAGGGCTCTTACACAGGACTCGAGTATGGCTCGCTGCCACAACGGAAACACACGATCCCAACCCCAGAGTACTGCCAGCCGAACAAAAAACGCCACTACACTCCAGAGTTCTATCTGCTATAACGGGGTATACAAGAACTCGGTACTAGCGTTTCACACAACAGACTAATAACTAGACGGGAGTTATCTAGTCTGGTCAACAATCAAACAAAGAAGAAAGTACTACAACACTAAAGAATAGTGTTGGCCGAAGCCGAAGTAATCCACCCTTGAACTAAGAACTTAAGAAGTCCTCCACCCTCTACTTCGGATCGGCACTATTACGTTACGTTAAACAATAGTCCTCGAGCATCAAGCAAGGAATCTTCTGATAAGTTAGATGCTTCTCGAATACTCATAAGAAGTAAGTATCGGATTTTGAACAGCAATTTAATGAATAACTCACTGGTAATTAAAGGCTTTAAATTGACATAAGAAGAATTATAAGAATAAACAATAGTAAATGGCAAACATTAAGAAGAAGTACTCCGACAATGCACTGACAATAGCCTACTAGGATTGTGCTCGTGGGCCACTAATCTCTAAAGTAGCTAAGCGTGCCACACATGAAATAAATAGTGCATAAACAATAACATACATAAGGAGAAGCTTCAATACTATGCTGTATCTGCTGGTCGAGCAAAGTCTAGCTGGGATACATAAGGTTAAGAGA
Organism: Lithodes maja; assembly: GCA_037953745.1. Taxonomy (NCBI): domain Eukaryota; kingdom Metazoa; phylum Arthropoda; class Malacostraca; order Decapoda; family Lithodidae; genus Lithodes; species Lithodes maja. Next base: position 31,403 of record JBAKBP010021155.1, on the reverse strand, counting down.
CAATGGCTGAGCAAGCGGCTCGTAGCCTAGCGAGGTCCTTAAGACTGTGCGGCCAAATTACGTTAATTGACGGGATGCTCTCTTGAGAGATCCAGATCACTAGTATCTGGTTCTCTCCTGGCGATCCTCTCAAAGTCAAGCAAATGAGATAGCACAGTGTTGGGTGGCAGAGGCAAAAGCCCTCACTCGCAACACAGTGCTAAACTCCCACGGTACACAGTCAGAAAGACCACCTAGGCGTTCCACGTCTCCGTTGCAATTGTACTGGTTCAACCGCAACCTAGTACTCATAGGAAATCACAACTCAGAAACCCCATCCCAGTCTAGCATTGCCTAAACCAGCAGAAAACAGGAACATGAATAATCGCACACAGGGAAATGCATATACGAGTGCAGCAAACATCAATCAATCCTATTCTAGTTAACCCTTCCAAAAATAGGCTATCTAACAGGCACTTATCTCGTGAGAACTCAAGCGATAATACTTTGGCTGACTAAATCTGCACCAAAGGGGTCATTGGTTAAAAAGGGACGAGAAGAGAAGAAGATAGGCTGTTCAGAGAGTAGAGAAAGTTCACATCAGTCGGAAGAATATGGATAGTTGCAAGGGATATGAGAAGTCGCTCTGCCTGATGAGTTCTGAAGAATGGTGGCAAGAACCTCTCTTTTTATACTCGGCCCTCTAGCGGCATATCTCAAACTACTTAAGGACCGCCCACTGGCAATCATGACGTCATATTCTCTCTCAATCTGGGATCGACAAAGGATTTCCCACGCGCTTGATGAGGGAGGAGGGAGGAGGGAGGAGGGAGTGAGGCCTACACACCTCGTGGCGCGCTCACTGGCCGTCGTTACATAACTCTCTCTCTCATCATTATATATAAGTCCCACACACAATACTTATATCTAATGATATAAAATAGAACTCGTTGACTTAGAAGAAAACAAAATACATAATTATAATACTTATAGTACAACGGTTCACATAAACTGAGTTAGGAAACTCTACACAGACTACAGCCAAAGTTCCTGCCCTGACGATCCTAGCGAGAGTGGGGCCTGACTGAGCGTTCTGTACAGCATGCTCATACTCGGCATGCGTCACACCTCCCCCAAGATTTTACTTGCTCAACCCTGAGCTAAAATCCGACACACAGAACCTCATCAAACCCCTCACACCCAGCGACCGCATGGCACTAAAACAACGCTGAGTTTACCACTAAAACACATCTTATAAAAAAAAAATTCACATTTCATAACTCCTCCCAATAATAGCAAAAGACATAATATCATGCTCCCAGAGCGAGCTTACAGCAGCTCAGCCGTTTGATAGTTCGTGGACTACTCAAACTCTATAGGCTATGACAAACTTATACAATTATCTATAACAAAAGAAAGAGTTTTTTTTTTATGATTTTTATATTTTAATATGTTTTTTCCGGCTGCATTATAAGGGCAGCCTATTTTTTCTTCTATACCAAACGCTCAACTCCTGCTTTACGACCCAATACGCTGGGCTACAACCGCGAGTCAACAAGCACCAAGCGCAAAATACTACTCAAACTAAAGCAGGAGGCTACCCGTGTGTCAATCTACCCAGGATCATATACCCTTGAACGACCATCTGCAACCTCGTTGTCACAACCGGCAATATGGCGTATGTCCAGGTTATATACCAATAACCTTAGTGACCACCTGGTCAGCCTCATATTCCGATTGTGAAACTGGTCCAAGATCTTGAGAGGGTGATGATCTGGGTAAACTACAACGACCGGACCATAGGCTGGAACATAGACCTCGAAATGCCCCAGCGCATCATTGTCCTTTTCACTTTCATTCATCAGGTTCTGACACGTTGCTGGTGCATTCTTAAGTCCGTCAGGCATAACATTGCACTGGCAGGTACTTCCGTCCACAACAAAACCACATACCTCTTTAGCACGCTCGGACAAAGTTACAAGCAACGACCACTCACGACATTCCTTATCCCTCAGACCCTTCGTCCACACGTAATCCAGCTCTGCTTGCACCATAGGCTGTCGAGCAGGATTTATACGGTAGGGAATTAAACTGAGCCTTGCACTATCTCCAGCCTGCATGTCGGATTCTACCCCGCACATCAGGCCTGGAGAAGCAACAAACATGCGAAAGTACTGCCATAGCCTAATAAACAACTGCCTTGCACTGTCTCCACGAACAACATGCCTAGTGCCCTCCCACAACCCAGCCGAGACCGCAGCTTCTAACCTGTAGTCTCCCTCCTTCTCCACCTTCGTCCCTAGAACAGCCAGGTCATGAGAGGGACAATCAGTACCACCTGTGCAGTCACTCCCATAGTTCATTATTGCTAAGGTTTCCCCGCCGATACCGTACATGCGCACCCCCGCATTCCTTGTGACGACATCTGCCTGCGCAGCATCACCGCTTTCAGCGACATGGCCAGATACAGTCGGTCTATGGTAGGGCTGTTGCATTAGACTAGAGCAGCATTGGGAGGCTATGCGACGACCGGGTACTGCGATACCACAGCCGACCTTACCAATCTGCTCAATGTCCTCCTTTTGACCACCACCCTTGGCAGCCATGGGTCGACCCTGACCTGGCAACCATGCCAAAGCCTCGTCGCCCACCTTGAACCACCGAAACAACGAGGCTAACGGTCTTTCAACAGTCACGTGACCTGCCCGTGGAACATCTTGCACCGCCCGAGTTGTGAGACTCAGGGGCTCGGCACAACCAGTGGGGTATGAACCGAGCTGGTGCTGGAGCGCTGCACACTGCTGCTCAGGCAGGTGCTCTAGCGCTTCCACAGCCACCAGACTCGTGTCCCCCGCCCACGGCTCCGCCGAGACATAACAATCCCTACTCTCCTCCACCTGTGCCCTACTGCCCCCCTCTCCTTCTCCACCTTGGCCGCGGCAGACCAACGCAGGGACAGTAGGCTGCTCAGGTGGTTGCCTCACAAACTTCTCCAACAGGTTCACATGACATGCTTCCCCGTCCTCGTGTTTGATCTCGACAGCACCATTACCACACTTCTGAACTTCCGGATCCTCCAACTGCAGTTTACAAATATCTGAGGGAACCAACCTGTCTAGATGCTTCCGAAGCAACCCAAGTCCTCCCCCAATATCAAACTGAGCAACCCTTTTTTCTCTCCGTGTGCAACGTTGCTGCCCCGGAGTCTCTTCCGGCCCTACCTCCTCACTAGCTGTGACAGGTCCTGGGGCCTCTCCAGACTCTAACATAGGTGCCAATACTAAATCACCCAGGAGAGCCGCCGAGTCAAAACTCTTAAAACCAACTCCAGCTTTAGCCTCCTCCTGTTGATCGTTCCTCTGCTGGTCTGAAGACGGAGGAGTAGGCTGTGACACTGTAGCTGCTCGAGCTCGGGTGACAGCACACGCCATGGGTTGTGCCTGGCACCGCTCGACACACTCTCGCTCTTCCCTACTCACGTCGGCCGGCCTCTCGGCAACGACTAAGGGTAGAACCTCAGAAGCGGGCATTGCAAAGTCGTTGCCGAGAAGAAGGTCGACGCCCTCCACTGGCAGTTTCTCCACAATCCCAACATCCAATTCACGTGCCACACCATCCACCTCCAACTCCAACCGCACCAGCGGGTATGACCGAGTTGCATTAATACCCTGCACCACTACCACCCGAGCCGCATTTATAGGGTAGCCAGTCAAGTTATTCATCAAAGTCTGGGAAGCACCTGTATCACGCAAGACCTCTACTCCATGCTTGCGCCCCGCCCACATCACGCAACCCCGTCCTCTATGGTCGCAAAAAACATCCTGAGCAGGGTTCGAGCCTCCCAGGTGCTTCTGCATTGGCTGTGCCTCAGCCTCTGACGAACTGCCCCGGGCAAACTCAGAAGACTTCAGAGACACACCAATGTTGCAGGCCAAAGACACAGCTGCTGTAGGTGGTTTGCTAGGACAGACTCTTGCAAAGTGCCCCTTTTCATGACAATGATAACACTCCAACTCCCCTCTGGGCTTCCCTTGGTACTGGGAAGGGCCCGGCCCCTTCTTAAATGGGACGGTGCTAGTCTTGTGGTCAGTCTTGGTATCATAGCTCTTGTACTTGTTTGCATAAGGTATATCACTAACTCGGGGGGGTGGGGCATCACGCCCCTTGTTACCTGCCTCACTACGCTGGGCAGACCCGCACCCACGAATTAGTGATAGCCGGAGGTCAGCCATCTCAGCTGCCTCCTGTAGAGTTTTAGGGTTCTTTTCTTTAATAGTTAAAGTCATATCTGCACCAGTACACTTATAAAACTGCTCGAGCAGAAACAGCTCAGTCAACTGTTCGGCCGTCTCAGCTTTCTCAGAACGTGTCCAGTTAGCAAGTGCATCTTTTAAGTCCCGGGCATGTTCAAGAAAGGTCGCCTCCCTAGTCTTCGTAACACCCCGAAACTTCAATCGATATGTTTCTGGTTGCAACTCGTATGCCCGTAGGACAGCTCTCTTCAATTCTGGGTAGTCAATGCAAGACTCTAAAGGCAGTGCATCATAAGCCTTCAGACCCTTACCCGTAAGTCTTGAGGAGACTAGAGCTGCCCACTTCTCTTCAGGCCAATTATGCTCCCTACACTTCTTCTCAAAACGATTAAAAAATTCTGTGACTTCAGTTTCACTAAATGCCGGCACCAATTTGACTAAGTGGGACAAGGACTGTTCTCTTACTTGGCCCTCACGGCCCATCCGAGTCCCTGTCGACTCTGCACGAGTCTTATCTAAATCTATTTGAGCACAATATTTCTCGGAGTCGTACCTAAGCTCAGCCTCGTGCCTCCTAACCTCAGCCTCAATCTCCTTCTCCTGCTTCCTAGCCTCATTCTCCTGCCTCCTAGACTCAGCCTCAATTTTAGCAAGCTCAAGTCTAAATATCATATCTGGAGACAGGCAGGAAGAGGGAGCTGCCACTACTGAAGGAGGGGGGGGCAAGAACTGGGGAACCACCATACGCACCGCCCGAGGGCACTCCAATCTTCCAATTCTCATCCCTCTGTGGGAGAGTGCTAACCTCCGGCAACTGAGTGGACGGCACTGTGGGAGTCGAGTGAGAGGGGATCTGGGGAGGAACCCCCCCAAACGCCCTCTCCTCCGAAACCCCATGTCGCCCACGCAACACCCAGGAAATCAGCTCCCCCTTGGACATCCCTCCTACATTGGATAGACCCAAAACCTTGGCTATCAGGTGCAAGCCATAAACATTCACCCCAGTCAGCCTCTCCTCCGTCACATGGTACTGCTTACTCACAAAAAGTCTAGCATCCTCCTCACTAGTTACTAACGGCACCTCCTCAAATGGCATCTCTCGCTCCTCGTCAATACTAGGGCACGACATACTGAAGTTCACAAAAAATTCTCGAGACAAAAGTGTTAAACTCCCTTATGTAAGCACTAATTACTAAATTAACTGGAGTCTCTTAAATGCTCTCCTAATTGCCTTACAAAAAAAAATATTCTTCAATATGTACGCTAAAGTACGAACAAACAAATGTTGTACAACTCTGCAAAAAATTATACTGTTCACAAAATCCTAAGCAAGGTCGCCATTTGTTACGACCGGGCACTCGGGTACACTAGGGCTCTTACACAGGACTCGAGTATGGCTCGCTGCCACAACGGAAACACACGATCCCAACCCCAGAGTACTGCCAGCCGAACAAAAAACGCCACTACACTCCAGAGTTCTATCTGCTATAACGGGGTATACAAGAACTCGGTACTAGCGTTTCACACAACAGACTAATAACTAGACGGGAGTTATCTAGTCTGGTCAACAATCAAACAAAGAAGAAAGTACTACAACACTAAAGAATAGTGTTGGCCGAAGCCGAAGTAATCCACCCTTGAACTAAGAACTTAAGAAGTCCTCCACCCTCTACTTCGGATCGGCACTATTACGTTACGTTAAACAATAGTCCTCGAGCATCAAGCAAGGAATCTTCTGATAAGTTAGATGCTTCTCGAATACTCATAAGAAGTAAGTATCGGATTTTGAACAGCAATTTAATGAATAACTCACTGGTAATTAAAGGCTTTAAATTGACATAAGAAGAATTATAAGAATAAACAATAGTAAATGGCAAACATTAAGAAGAAGTACTCCGACAATGCACTGACAATAGCCTACTAGGATTGTGCTCGTGGGCCACTAATCTCTAAAGTAGCTAAGCGTGCCACACATGAAATAAATAGTGCATAAACAATAACATACATAAGGAGAAGCTTCAATACTATGCTGTATCTGCTGGTCGAGCAAAGTCTAGCTGGGATACATAAGGTTAAGAGACAATGGCTGAGCAAGCGGCTCGTAGCCTAGCGAGGTCCTTAAGACTGTGCGGCCAAATTACGTTAATTGACGGGATGCTCTCTTGAGAGATCCAGATCACTAGTATCTGGTTCTCTCCTGGCGATCCTCTCAAAGTCAAGCAAATGAGATAGCACAGTGTTGGGTGGCAGAGGCAAAAGCCCTCACTCGCAACACAGTGCTAAACTCCCACGGTACACAGTCAGAAAGACCACCTAGGCGTTCCACGTCTCCGTTGCAATTGTACTGGTTCAACCGCAACCTAGTACTCATAGGAAATCACAACTCAGAAACCCCATCCCAGTCTAGCATTGCCTAAACCAGCAGAAAACAGGAACATGAATAATCGCACACAGGGAAATGCATATACGAGTGCAGCAAACATCAATCAATCCTATTCTAGTTAACCCTTCCAAAAATAGGCTATCTAACAGGCACTTATCTCGTGAGAACTCAAGCGATAATACTTTGGCTGACTAAATCTGCACCAAAGGGGTCATTGGTTAAAAAGGGACGAGAAGAGAAGAAGATAGGCTGTTCAGAGAGTAGAGAAAGTTCACATCAGTCGGAAGAATATGGATAGTTGCAAGGGATATGAGAAGTCGCTCTGCCTGATGAGTTCTGAAGAATGGTGGCAAGAACCTCTCTTTTTATACTCGGCCCTCTAGCGGCATATCTCAAACTACTTAAGGACCGCCCACTGGCAATCATGACGTCATATTCTCTCTCAATCTGGGATCGACAAAGGATTTCCCACGCGCTTGATGAGGGAGGAGGGAGGAGGGAGTGAGGCCTACACACCTCGTGGCGCGCTCACTGGCCGTCGTTACATAACTCTCTCTCTCATCATTATATATAAGTCCCACACACAATACTTATATCTAATGATATAAAATAGAACTCGTTGACTTAGAAGAAAACAAAATACATAATTATAATACTTATAGTACAACGGTTCACATAAACTGAGTTAGGAAACTCTACACAGACTACAGCCAAAGTTCCTGCCCTGACGATCCTAGCGAGAGTGGGGCCTGACTGAGCGTTCTGTACAGCATGCTCATACTCGGCATGCGTCACAAATACAACCACTATATATAACAATACAACCACTATATATAACAATACAACCACTATATATAACAATACAACTACTATATACAACAATACAACCACTATATATAACAATACAACCACTATATATAACAATACAACCACTATATATAACAATACAACCACTATATATAACAATACAACCACTATATATAACAATACAACCACTATATAACAATACAACCACTATATAACAATACAACCACTATATATAACAATTCAACTACTATATATAACAATACAACCACTATATATAACAATACAGCCACTATATACAACAATACAACCACCATATACAACAATACAACCACTATATATAACAATACAACCACTATATACAACAATACAACCAATATATAACAATACAACCACTATATACAACAATACAACCACTATATATAACAATACAACCACTATATATAACAATACAACCACTATATATAACAATACAACCGCTATATATAACAATACAACCACTATATACAACAATACAACCACTATATATAACAATACAACCACTATATATAACAATACAACCACTATATATAACAATACAACCACTATATATAACAATACAACCACTATATATAACAAGACAACCACTATATATAACAATACAACCACTATATAACAATACAACCACTATATAACAATACAACCACTATATATAACAATACAACTACTATATACAACAATACAACCACTATATATAACAATACAACCACTATATACAACAATACAACCACTATATAACAATACAACCACTATATAACAATACAACCACTATATAACAATACAACCACTATATAACAATACAACCACTATATATAACAATACAACCACTATATAACAACACAACCACTATATATAACAACACAACCACTATATATAACAATACAACCACTATATACAACAATACAACCACTATATATAACAATACAACCACTATATACAACAATACAACCACTATATACAACAATACAACCACTATATATAACAATACAACCACTATATATAACAATACAACCACTATATATAACAATACAACCACTATATATAACAATACAACCACTATATATATATATTTTTTTTTTTTTTTTTTTTTCTATATTCCAACTTACTTCCTCTCGGGCATAGGCTGAGAGCCTTAACATTCACCGCTTTACAATGAACAGTGAAGCCCGTGAGGTCTTGTTCCAGTCTAGGGAGTGAGACATGTGAAGCACGTAGAGTACAACGAGCACCTGCCATCTTGCCTTCACATGAGGCACAGTGCTCACTCATGGTCCGAAACGACCCCATCTCTGAAGCCATCTCGTTCCCGTGCTTCACTGTCTCACCCCCTACACTCGGACTCTCACACTTACACACACACAACGCCACCTGTTGAGCAGATAACTCACCAGGCATTGCACCCCTATAGCATATTTTGAATATGGAAATATTCATACACTGCTATTTAATCAGGGAACAATGAGGGTATTTTATTGACGTTTCGGTGGGCTTGTGGTAATGCACTGATACTAGGTACAGCACAAATTCCATCCCAATAATATCTTCCCATTGATACATCGGGATTTGAACCCGAGACCTTTGGATTACCAGGCCAGTGGCAAGACCACTCCACCACACCTCCCCTAACAATACAACCACTATATATAACAATACAACCACTATATATAACAATACAACCACTATATATAACAATACAACCACTATATATAACAATACAACCACTATATATAACAATACAACCACTATATACAACAATACAACCACTATATACAACAATACAACCACTATATATAACAATACAACCACTATATACAACAATACAACAATACAACAATATATGGTGATGGGCTGGTCTATCAGAGTGAGAACTGAGCGATCTCTGCCATACCCATAGCTTACTCTGACTGTTCCTTTTACTTATATATTTTCTAGATCTCAAGTGACGGCGTCTCTTGCGTGGATTGACCTCCCAATCTACCAAGATTGGTAGCCAAAGCGTCACATCTTTCCTTTGCCCCTCAACTTTCTCTTCATACTTGCTGAGGGGCACAGGGCCCTGGGTGGGGCTTTGGTTTCCCGGGCGTTTCCGCACCCTCCTCAGCTCCCCGCCATGGAGTGGCTTCGGTCACCCAGGCTTTATTGTGGTCGGCGGGGGGGTTCTGTGGGGGCGCTCGGTTATGGCCTTGGCCTTGCTCGGGGCCTTGGGGCTGTTCGGCCAGGCAGCTTGGGGAAAAACAACAACAACAACAACAACAATACAACCACTATATATAACAATACAACCACTATATATAACAATACAACCACTATATATAACAATACAACCACTATATAACACTACAACCACTATATAACAATACAACAACTATATAGAACAATATAACCACTATATATAACAATACAACCACTATATATAACAATACAACCACTATATATAACAATACAACCACTATATATAACAATACAACCACTATATAGAACAATATAACCATTATATATAACAATGCAACCACTATATATAACAATACAACCACTATATAGAACAATATAACCACTATATATAACAATACAACCACTATATACAACAATACAACCACTATATATTGTTAACAATACAACCACTATATATAAAAACAATACAACCACTATATAACAATACAGCCACTATATACAACAATAAAACCACTATATATAACAATACAACCACTATATAACACTACAACCACTATATAACAATACAACCACTATATAGAACAATATAACCACTATATATAACAATACAACCACTATATACAACAATACAACCACTATATATTGTTAACAATACAACCACTATATATTGTTAACAATACAACCACTATATATAAAAACAATACAACCACTATATAACAATACAGCCACTATATACAACAATACAACCACTATATATAACAATACAACCACTATATAACACTATAACCACTATATAACAATATAACCACTATATAGAACAATATAACCAATATATATAACAATACAACCACTATATACAACAATACAACCACTATATATTGTTAACAATACAACCACTATATATAAAAACAATACAACCACTATATAACAATACAACCACTATATATAACAATACAACCACTATATAACAATACAACCACTATATAACAATACAACCACTATATAACAATAAAACCACTATATATAAAAATACAACCACTATATATAACAATACAACCACTATATATAACAATACAACCACTATATAACAATACAACCACTATATAACAATACAGCCACTATATATAAAAATACAACCACTATATATAACAATACAACCTCTATATATAACAATACAACCACTATATATAACAATACAATCACTATATATAACAATACAACCACTATATATAACAATACAACCACTATATATAACAATACAACCACTATATATAACAATACAATCACTATATAGAACAATACAATCACTATATATATAACAATACAACCACTATATAACAATACAACCACTATATAACAATACAACCACTATATAACAATACAACCATTATAATACAACCACTATATAAAAATACAACCACTATATAACAATACAGCCACTATATATAAAAATACAACCACTATATATAACAATACAACCACTATATATAACAATACAACCACTATATAACAATACACCACTATATATAACAATACAACCACTATATATAACAATACACCACTATATAACAATACAACCACTATATATAACAATACAACCACTATATATAACAATACAACCACTATATATAACAATACAACCACTATATACAACAATACAACCACTATATATAACAATACAACCATTATATATAACAATGCAACCACTATATATAACAATACAACCACTATATAACAATACAACCACTATATACAGCAATACAACCACTATATATAACAATACAACCCCTATATATAACAATACAACCACTATATATAACAATACAACCACTATATATAACAATACAACCACTATATATAACAATACAACCACTATATATAACAATACAACCACTATATATAACAATACAACCACTATATAACAATACAACCACTATATACAACAATACAACCACTATATATAACAATACAACCACTATATAACAATACAACCACTATATATAACAATACAACCACTATATAACAATACAACCACTATATATAACAATACAACCACTATATATAACAATACAACCACTATATACAACAATACAACCACTATATATAACAATACAACCACTATATATAACAATACAACCACTATATAACAATACAACCACTATATACAACAATACAACCACTATATATAACAATACAACCACTATATATAACAATACAACCATTATATATAACAATGCAACCACTATATATAACAATACAACCACTATATAACAATACAACCACTATATACAGCAATACAACCACTATATATAACAATACAACCACTATATATAACAATACAACCACTATATACAACAATACAACCACTATATATAACAATACAACCACTATATATAACAATACAACCACTATATATAACAATACAACCACTATATATAACAATACAACCACTATATAACAATACAACCACTATATATAACAATACAACCACTATATAACAATACAACCACTATATACAACAATACAACCACTATATATAACAATACAACCACTATATACAACAATACAACCACTATATATAACAATACAACCACTATATAACAATACAACCACTATATATAACAATACAACCACTATATAACAATACAACCACTATATACAACAATACAACCACTATATATAACAATACAACCACTATATATAACAATACAACCACTATATACAACAATACAACCACTATAGTTTATATTTTTCTAGCTGATGGGAAACTGAATCGGGTGAGGAAGAGTACATGGAAGTAAGAGAGTGAAATGAGAGAGTCTGTACCCTTTATAATTCCCACAGATCATTCCTAAATTGTTTAAAATCGTCTAATGTTAGCCAGAATAGCCTGTCAAAATGCGTCATTATCTTCAAAGGGTTTATAGATAAATAAGGAACTCTGCATTTTATATATATATATATATATATATATATATATATATATATATATATATATATATATATATATATATATATAGCCGAGTGTTCATACGTAACTAGGCTACCTATTTGGCTATACACAAATACAAGGGGATGATGGAAAGAGAGAGTAGGAGGAGGAAGAACGAAGAGAAGGAGAAGGCAGAAGAGAAGGGTGAGGAAGGAGGAGGAGGAAGAGGAATAGGAATAGACGAAGAGGAAGAAGAATAGAAGCAGAACAAGAATAGAACAAAAGGAAGGATTGAAGGAGAGGAAAGATAGAGTGAGAAGAAGAATGAAGGTGAAAAAAGAGCGAGGATGAAGTGAAAACATAAGAGGAGATGGTAAGAGAAGAAACAATAATGAGAGAGAGAGAGAGAGAGAGAGAATGACGGTGGTAGTCGTGGTGAGGATTACCAGTATCAAGGGCTGGCTGGCTATCTCTAAGTGACAGGCAGGCGTCTCTCTCTCGCTCTCTCTCTCTATCTATCCATCTATCTCTGCATCGGTCTTTCTCTATCTATCTATCTATACCTATATCTGCATCTCTCTCTCTCTCTATCTATCTATCTATCTCTGCATCGCTCTCTCTCTCTATCTATCTCTGCATCGCTCTCTCTCTCTCTCTATCTATCTATCTATCACTGCATCTCTCTTTCTCGCTCTCATACTTGATACCAATAATATCTTGACCTGGTAGGTAAGGTAGCCAAAGAAGGGTAATAACAATCACTGTTACGACCGGGCACTCGGGTACACTAGGGCTCTTACACAGGACTCGAGTATGGCTCGCTGCCACAACGGAAACACACGATCCCAACCCCAGAGTACTGCCAGCCGAACAAAAAACGCCACTACCCTCCAGAGTTCTATCTGCTATAACGGGGTATACAAGAACTCGGTACTAGCGTTTCACACAACAGACTAATAACAAGACGGGAGTTATCTAGTCTGGTCAACAATCAAACAAAGAAGAAAGTACTACAACACTAAAGAATAGTGTTGGCCGAAGCCGAAGTAATCCACCCTTGACTAAGAACTTAAGAAGTCCTCCACCCTCTACTTCGGATCGGCACTATTACGTTACGTTAAACAATAGTCCTCGAGCATCAAGCAAGGAATCTTCTGATAAAGTTAGATGCTTCTCGAATACTCGTAAGAAGTAAGTATCGGATTTTGAACAGCAATTCAATAAGTAACACACTGGCAATTAACTAATATTAAAGGCTTTAAATTGACATAAGAAGAATTATAAGAATAGACAATAGTAAATGGCAAACATTAAGAAGAAGTACTCCGACAATGCACTGACAATAGCCTACTAGGATTGTGCTCGTGGGCCACTAATCTCTAAAGTAGCTAAGCGTGCCACACATGAAATCAATAGTGCATAAACAATAACATACATAAGGAGAAGCTTCAATACTATGCTGTATCTGCTGGTCGAGCAAAGTCTAGCTGGGATATCTAAGGTTAGGAAACAATGGCTGAGCAAGCGGCTCGTAGCCTAGCGAGGTCCTTAAGACTGTGCGGCCAAATTACGTTAATTGACGGGATGCTCTCTTGAGAGATCCAGATCACTAGTATCTGGTTCTCTCCTGGCGATCCTCTCAAAGTCAAGCAAACGAGATAGCACAGTGTTGGGTGGCAGAGGCAAAAGCCCTCACTCGCAACACAGTGCTAAACTCTCAAGGTACACAGTCAGAAAGACCACCTAGGCTTCCCACGTCTCCGTTGCAATTGTACCGGTTCAACCAAAACCTAGTACTCATAGGAAATCACAACTCCCGAAACCCTATCCCAGTCTAGCATTACCTAAACCAGCAGAAAACAGGAACATGGATAATCGTACACAGGGAAATGCATATACGAGTGCAACAAACATCAATCAATCCTATTCTAGTTCTCCCTTCCAAAATAGGCTATCTAACAGGCATATATCTCGTGAGAACTCAAGCGATAATACTTTGGCTGACTAAATCTGCACCAAAGGGATCATGGGTTAAAAAGGGACGAGAAGAGAAGAAGATAGGCTGTTCAGAGAGTAGAGAAAGTTCACATCAGTCGGAAGAATATGGATAGTTGCAAGGGATATGAGAAGTCGCTCTGCCTGATGAGTTCTAAAGAATTGTGGCGAGGACCTCTCCTTTTTATACTCGGCCCTCTAGCGGCATATCGCAAACTACTAAGGACCGCCCACTGACAATCATTACGTCATATTCTCTCTCAATCTGGGATCGACAAAGGATTTCCCACGCGCTTGAGGAGGGAGGAGGGAGGAGGGAGGAGGGAGGGAGGCCTACCTACCTCGTGGCGCGCTCACTGGCCGTCGTTACATAACTCTCTCTCTTCTCCTCATTATATATAAGTCCCACACACAATACTTATATCTAATGATATAAAATAGAACTCGTTGACTTAGAAGAAAACAAAATACATAATTATAATACTTATAGTACAACGGCTCACATAAACTGAGTTAGGAAACTCTACATGGACTACAGCCAAAGTTCCTGCCCTGACGATCCTAGCGAGAGTGGGGTCTGACTGAGCGTTCTGTACAGCATGCTCATACTCGGCATGCGTCACACCTCCCCCAAGATTTTACTTGCTCAACCCTGAGCTAAAATCTGACACGCAGAACCTCATCAAACCCCTCACACCCAGCGACCGCATGGCACTAAAACAACGCTGAGTTTATCACTAAAACACATCTTATATAAAAAAAAATTCACATTTCATAACTCCTCCCAACAATAGCAAAAGACATAATATCATGCTCCCAGAGCGAGCTTACAGCAGCTCAGCCGTTTGATAGTTCGTGGACTACTCAAACTCTATAGGCTATGACAAACTTATACAATTATCTATAACAAAAGAAAGAGTTTTTTTATGATTTTTATATTTTAATATGTTTCTTCCGGCTGCACTATAAGGGCAGCCTATTTTTTCTTCTATACCAAACGCTCAACTCCTGCTTTACGACCCAATACGCTGGGCTACAACCGCGAGCCAACAAGCACCAAGCGCAAAATACTACTCAAACTAAAGCAGGAGGCTACCCGTGTGTCAATCTCTCCGGGATCATACACCTGTGATAGCCTACGACTGATCATCTACCCTCGATAAACAATCCGCGATCACATTGTCACATCCCGCAATATGACGGATGTCCAGGTTATACTCCTGCAACATCAAAGACCACCTGGTCAGTCTCATATTGCGATTGTGAAATTGATTTAGGAATCTCAAAGGGTGATGATCAGTTTAGATAACCACGACTGGGCCATAGGCTGGAACATACACCTCGAAGTGCCTGAGCGACAGCACAATCGCCAGTAATTCCTTTTCTATTGTAGAATAGTTCTTTTGTGCAGCATTGAACTTCTTTGAAAAGAAACTTACTGGGTGTTCCACACCTTCATTGTCTGTCTGTAGCAAGACGGCACCAGCCCCTACACCACTAGCATCTGTTGCCAGCTGAAAAGGCCTGTTAAAGTCTGGGGCCCTGAGTATCGGGTGAGTACACAGCAAATGCTTCACCAAATTAAAAGCCTTTTCACACTCAGGCGCCCACAAAAACTTTTTGTCTTTAGATAACAAATCTGTGAGAGGTGCCAACACCGTGGAGTAACCTTTTATAAAGCGTCTGTAGTAGCCTATCATACCCAAGAATCTCATAATCTGCTTCTTGGTGGTTGGGTGCGGAAATTTATTGATAGCCTGTACCTTGTTCTGAGGAGGGCACACCTGTCCCCTTCCCACTACAAACCCAAGGTACTGCACAGTGGCTTTTACGAAGTCACACTTTGCCAAATTTACTACCAGACCTGCTTCACTAAGTTTCCGGAACAAGGTCTCCAGGTGCTCACAATGGCTCTCAAAGTCGTCATCATAAATGATTACATCGTCCAAGTATACGGTGCAATTTGGAATGTCCTTGACAATTTCATTCATCAGGTTCTGAAACGTTGCTGGTGCATTCTTAAGTCCGTAGGGCATAACATTACACCGGTAAGTACTCCCGTCCACCACAAAACCACATACCTCTTTAGCACGCTCGGACAAAGGTACTTGCCAGTAACCTTTTACTAAATCTACTTTAGACAAAAACCGAGCATTACCAATTTTATCAACACTATCATCAACCCGAGGAAGAGGATATGGGTTAGTTGGAGTCAAACCGTTTAGCCTACGGAAATCAATACAGAAGCGTACCTTGCCATCTGGCTTAGGCTGCAGTGTTACGGGGGAAGTTCATTTAACGGTGCCTTTCTCTATCAACCCTCTACCGAGCATATACTCCAACTCATCCCTCAGAGCGGGTAGTTTTATGGGGGGCACACGGTACGGGATTGACTTAAAGGGTAGATGGTCCCCCACGTCCACATCATGCATAGCCTGAGTAGTGAGGCCTGGGTGTTCAGCAAATACAGTGGGGTATGAACCGAGCAACTGACGGATAGCTTCAAACTGCGGCTCAGGCAAATGAGCTATAGCCTCGTCAGCCCTTAGGCTCGAGTTCCCCGCCCACTGATCCGCTGAAACATGGTGATCCCAGCTATCCTCCTCTGAAGCTTGACTGTCCCCCTCTCCTTCTCCACCACGGCCGCAACAAGCCAACACAGGGACAGTGAGAGGCTCAGAGGGGCGCCTCACATACTCTTTTATCAGGTTCACGTGACATAACTGGTTCTTTTTCCTCCGGTCTGGAGTGGCAACAAGGTAATCTAGGTCCGAAATTTTCTCCACAATTTTATAGGGTCCAGTATACTTCGCAGACAAGGGGTTACCAACCAAAGGCAACAAAATTAATACCTCTTGTCCTACAATGAACTTCCGGAGCTTCACTTTGCGATCATACCTGTCCTTCATTAAAGCTTGTGATCCTGTTAAATTCCGACCTGCCATCTCCAGACTCTTAAGCATGCGCTCACGGCTTTCAAACACATACTTTAACAAGGAACAAGGCTGCACAGTTCCTTCCCAAATTTCCCGCAGCATATTAAGGGGGCCCCTGACGCGGTGTCCAAAAATCAGCTCGTTTGGACTAAATCCCAGGCTCCCACCAGGCACTTCCCGAGCAGCAAACAGTACATACGGCAATCCAAGATCCCAATCTCTTCCGCTGTCAGCACAATAACACCTGAGCATGCTTTTAAGGGTGGCATGCCACCGCTCAAGCACCCCTTGGCTCTCAGGGTGATACGCTGACGATACCACCGCCCGTATCCCATGCTGTTGCATTGTTTGCTTAAAGAGATTGGAGGTGAAATTGGACCCCTGGTCAGACTGAATCTCCTCCGGGTACCCGTACCTTGAAAAGTACCACAACAAGTTACTGACTACCGTCTTAGCCATGCCGTTTTTCATGGGGTATGCATCGGGGTATCTAGTGGCAACATCCATGATGGTTAACAAAAATTTATTACCAGCCTTTGTGGGAGGGAGTGGACCAACCATGTCAACAACAATCTTACTAAAAGGTGGCCCAATTACAGGAATAGGGTGCAACGGAGCTTTAGGAATAACTTGGTTTGGTTTCCCGACCCGTTGACAAATATCACATGAGTTTATCCATGACTGCACATGAGACTTCATCCCCGGCCACCAAAACAACTTCCCCAAAGCCGCCACCGTTTTTCTTACCCCCAAATGTCCTGCCAGCGGTGTGTCATGCGCCAAACTCAGTAGGCTATCCCTGCACTCCCGCGGCACCACCAACTGGTCCACTACTCCGGACCCCTTTTTCCAGCTACGGTTAGGGTCTTGAAAACGCCGATAGAGGATGCCATCTAAATAAAAAAAATCTCCCGGCTGTGCATCACCGTCCTCGTCGAGCTCCACAGCTCCATTAGCACACGTTTGGAGCTCAGGGTCCTCCAGCTGCAACCGACGTATATCTGAGGGTGCCAAGCGATCTAACTGCTCCCGGAGCAATGCATGACCCTCCCCGATACTGGGCTGCTCCCTCTGTCTCTCTCGATGTTCATAACGTTGCTGTCGTGGAGACTCGTCATGCCCAGCCTCGTCACTCTCGATGACAGGCCCAGGGGCTACTCCAGAACTAAGTAATGGTGCTAATACTGAATCACCCAGGAGAGCCGCCGAGTCAAAACTCTTAAAACCAACTCCAGCTTTAGCCTCCTCCTGTTGATCGTTCCTCTGCTGGTCTGAAGACGGAGGACTAGGCTGTGACACTTTAGCTGCCCGAGCTCGGGTGACAGCACACGCCATGGGTTGTGCCTGGCACCGCTCGACCCACTCTCGCTCTTCCCTACTCACGTCGGCCGGCCTCTCGGCAACGACTAAGGGTAGAACCTCAGAAGCGGGCATTGCAAAGTCGTTGCCGAGAAGAAGGTCGACGCCCTCCACTGGCAGTTTCTCCACAATCCCAACATCCAATTCACGTGCCACACCATCCACCTCCAACTCCAACCGCACCAGCGGGTATGACCGAGTTGCATTAATACCCTGCACCACTACCACCCGAGCCGCATTTATAGGGTAGCCAGTCAAGTTTTTCATCAAAGTCTGGGAAGCACCTGTATCACGCAAGACCTCTACTCCATGCTTGCGCCCCGCCCACATCACGCAACCCCGTCCTCTATGGTCGCAAAAAACATCCTGAGCAGGGTTCGAGCCTCCCAGGTGCTTCTGCACTGGCTGTGCCTCAGCCTCTGACGAACTGCCCCGGGCAAACTCAGAAGACTTCAGAGACACACCAATGTTGCAGGCCAAAGACACAGCTGCTGTAGGTGGTTTGCTAGGACAGACTCTTGCAAAGTGCCCCTTTTTATGACATTGATAACACTCTAACTCCCCTTTGGGCTTCCCTTGGTACTGGGAAGGGCCCGGCCCCTTCTTAAATGGGACGGTGCTAGTCTTGTGGTCAGTCTTGGTATCGTAACTCTTGTACTTGTTTGCATAAGATATATTACTAACTCGGGGGGGTGGGGCGTCACGCCCCTTGTTACCTGCCTCACTACGCTGGGCAGACCCGCACCCACGAATTAATGATAGCCGGAGGTCAGCCATCTCAGCTGCCTCCTGTAGAGTTTTTGGATTCTTTTCTTTAATAGTTAGTCATTTCTGCACCTGTACACTTATAAAACTGCTCGAGCAGAAACAGCTCAGTCAACTGTTCGGCCGTCTCAGCTTTCTCAGAACGTGTCCAGTTTGTAAGTGCATCTTTTAAGTCCCGGGCATGTTCAAGAAAGGTCGCCTCCCTAGTCTTTGTAACACCCCGAAACTTCAATCGATATGTTTCTGGTTGCAACTCGTATGCCCGTAGGACAGCTCTCTTCAATTCTGGGTAGTCAATGCAAGACTCTAAAGGCAGTGCATCATAAGCCTTCAGACCCTTACCCGTAAGTCTTGAGGAGACCAGAGCTGCCCACTTCTCTTCAGGCCAATTATGCTCCCTACACTTCTTCTCAAAACGATTAAAAAATTCTGTGACTTCAGTTTCACTAAATGCCGGCACCAACTTGACTAAGTGGGACAAGGACTGTTCTCTTACTTGGCCCTCACGGCCCATCCGAATCCCTGTCGACTCTGCACGAGTCTTATCTAAATCTATTTGAGCACAATATTTCTCTGAGTCGTACCTAAGCTCAGCCTCGTGCCTCCTAACCTCAGCCTCATGCCTCCTGGTCTCAGCCTCAATCTCCTGCTTCCTAGCCTCATTCTCCTGCTTCCTAGCCTCATTCTCCTGCTTCCTAGATTCATTCTCAATCTTAGCAAGCTCAAGTTTAAATATCATATCTGGAGACAGGCAGGAAGAGGGAGTTGCCACTACTGAAGGAGGGGGGGCAAGAACTGGGGAACCACCATACGCACCGCCCGAGGGCACTCCAATCTTCCAATTCTCATCCCTCTGTGGGAGAGTGCTAACCTCCGGCAACTGAGTGGACGGCACTGTGGGAGTCGAGTGAGAGGGGATCTGGGGAGGAACCCCCCCAAACGCCCTCTCCTCCGAAACCCCATGTCGCCCACGCAACACCCAGGAAATCAGCTCCCCCTTGGACATCCCTACTACATTGGATCTGCCCAAAACCTTGGCTATCAGGTGCAAGCCATAAATATTCACCCCAGTCAACCTCTCCTCCGTCACGTGGCACCGCCTACTCACAAAAAGTCTAGCATCCTCCTCACTAGTTACTAACGGCACCTCCTCAAATGGCATCTCTCGCTCCTCGTCAGTACTAGGGCACGACATACTGAAGTTCACAAAAAATTCTCGAGACAAAAGTGTTTAACTCCCTTATGTAAGCACTAATTACTAAATTAACTGGAGTCTCTTAAATGCTCTCCTAATTGCCTTACAAAAAAAAATATTCTTCAATATGTACGCTAAAGTACGAACAAACAAATGTTGTACAACTCTGCAAAAAATTATACTGTTCACAAAATCCTAAGCAAGGTCGCCATTTGTTACGACCGGGCACTCGGGTACACTAGGGCTCTTACACAGGACTCGAGTATGGCTCGCTGCCACAACGGAAACACACGATCCCAACCCCAGAGTACTGCCAGCCGAACAAAAAACGCCACTACCCTCCAGAGTTCTATCTGCTATAACGGGGTATACAAGAACTCGGTACTAGCGTTTCACACAACAGACTAATAACAAGACGGGAGTTATCTAGTCTGGTCAACAATCAAACAAAGAAGAAAGTACTACAACACTAAAGAATAGTGTTGGCCGAAGCCGAAGTAATCCACCCTTGACTAAGAACTTAAGAAGTCCTCCACCCTCTACTTCGGATCGGCACTATTACGTTACGTTAAACAATAGTCCTCGAGCATCAAGCAAGGAATCTTCTGATAAAGTTAGATGCTTCTCGAATACTCGTAAGAAGTAAGTATCGGATTTTGAACAGCAATTCAATAAGTAACACACTGGCAATTAACTAATATTAAAGGCTTTAAATTGACATAAGAAGAATTATAAGAATAGACAATAGTAAATGGCAAACATTAAGAAGAAGTACTCCGACAATGCACTGACAATAGCCTACTAGGATTGTGCTCGTGGGCCACTAATCTCTAAAGTAGCTAAGCGTGCCACACATGAAATCAATAGTGCATAAACAATAACATACATAAGGAGAAGCTTCAATACTATGCTGTATCTGCTGGTCGAGCAAAGTCTAGCTGGGATATCTAAGGTTAGGAAACAATGGCTGAGCAAGCGGCTCGTAGCCTAGCGAGGTCCTTAAGACTGTGCGGCCAAATTACGTTAATTGACGGGATGCTCTCTTGAGAGATCCAGATCACTAGTATCTGGTTCTCTCCTGGCGATCCTCTCAAAGTCAAGCAAACGAGATAGCACAGTGTTGGGTGGCAGAGGCAAAAGCCCTCACTCGCAACACAGTGCTAAACTCTCAAGGTACACAGTCAGAAAGACCACCTAGGCTTCCCACGTCTCCGTTGCAATTGTACCGGTTCAACCAAAACCTAGTACTCATAGGAAATCACAACTCCCGAAACCCTATCCCAGTCTAGCATTACCTAAACCAGCAGAAAACAGGAACATGGATAATCGTACACAGGGAAATGCATATACGAGTGCAACAAACATCAATCAATCCTATTCTAGTTCTCCCTTCCAAAATAGGCTATCTAACAGGCATATATCTCGTGAGAACTCAAGCGATAATACTTTGGCTGACTAAATCTGCACCAAAGGGATCATGGGTTAAAAAGGGACGAGAAGAGAAGAAGATAGGCTGTTCAGAGAGTAGAGAAAGTTCACATCAGTCGGAAGAATATGGATAGTTGCAAGGGATATGAGAAGTCGCTCTGCCTGATGAGTTCTAAAGAATTGTGGCGAGGACCTCTCCTTTTTATACTCGGCCCTCTAGCGGCATATCGCAAACTACTAAGGACCGCCCACTGACAATCATTACGTCATATTCTCTCTCAATCTGGGATCGACAAAGGATTTCCCACGCGCTTGAGGAGGGAGGAGGGAGGAGGGAGGGAGGCCTACCTACCTCGTGGCGCGCTCACTGGCCGTCGTTACATAACTCTCTCTCTTCTCCTCATTATATATAAGTCCCACACACAATACTTATATCTAATGATATAAAATAGAACTCGTTGACTTAGAAGAAAACAAAATACATAATTATAATACTTATAGTACAACGGCTCACATAAACTGAGTTAGGAAACTCTACACGGACTACAGCCAAAGTTCCTGCCCTGACGATCCTAGCGAGAGTGGGGTCTGACTGAGCGTTCTGTACAGCATGCTCATACTCGGCATGCGTCACACCACTTCGATATTGTGCTTACAGTGAAGAAATATAGTGTGACCTGTATGGTACTGTACGTGTGGGGGAGTAGTGGCTTTGTAAAGCTCGGGTCACACATACACGTTCTAACGTCCCGTCCGTCCCCGACCAAGAAAATAACTTCTGTGTGTGTCCGTGTATGTCCCGTGGGTGTCCCGGCATAACACGTTTGTCTGGCAGTTGCCCCCACCCACATGGACCATTTTATGCATGCACAAAAAGGACGCCGCCTAGGCGCTTTTTATTAAGAGGTCGGGGCTGGACGGGTCGTTAGAACGTGTATGTGTGACCCGAACTTTACGGCAACTGGAAGGGGTCGAGAGGCAACCATGAAAGACCTAAGGAAGATAAATGACGCCGCTGGGGCGGCGTCATGCGCCGTAGCACGCAAACTGGTTGGCGACAATGCTCCTGACGAGCGGCGCCTATAGGAGGTAGGGCGGCGCCGATAGATACTACGGCGGCGATGGACAGCCACCCTGTCACATTGGACCCCTACTCCGTCACACTTGATCCCGACCGAGGCAAACCGGTCCGTCGGAGGCGACCTTTGTGTGTGTGTGTTGGGGGGGGGGGGGGGGGATTAAGCTTGAGATCTAGGGAGGAAACTAAAAACAATAAAAAGATCCATAAATGAGCAAACAAATGTGCCCATCTCCCCTTAATTAAGTGTTATTTTTTTTAAGTAATTGGTAAAACAAGGCCATCTATAGTTAACGCTTTCAGTACCGGTGACGTCTTTCTCGTTATAGTCTGGCAACTATTAGGTTATTGTATTATGCTTACAAAGGGCCTGTAGCAATCACAAGACCTCCATTCCTCTCATTTATCTCTCTTAACTCCCACAGACCGTTCTTAAGCTCCATAAAATCGTCTAAGTATAGCAGAACTATGGCAAAACAGACGCCACCGCTATTGAAAGGATTTATAGATAGTCACTCGTTCATGGGATCGGATTAAGGGGACAGTGGTGATTTTTGGGGTCTATTTATTTATATATTCATTTATTTTTTAGTTTCCTCGCTAGACCTCCATCAAGGTTAAAACAAAAACACCCCCAAAACCATCTATCAACGATGTCCCGTGCGACGGTGCCAGGTCGCGGACTCACGGTATGCCCTCCCCCTATGACGGTGCCTGGGCGTTACCGGGTCACTGCCTGAAGGCGAACTACCTTATAAGCGGCGTCTGACGCAGACAAGTCGACACCCTTGTACCGTCTGACGCCTATTGAATGCCGCCCGACGCCACCCGCCTACCATCACCTTCCCGCCAATTTACTAGCCGCCGACTCAACTCATGAGAGTTGTGCATGTCGAACTTTTCCTGAGGCCCCTGATGACCTCTCCCGACGGCTCTCTTGAGTAGACGCCCACCCACGTCGCACGGCGATGTAGGCAAAGACCTGCTCCCGATCCTTAAGTCGTGGAGCGTCGGCACTTAAATCGGCATAGTGTGACACCTGGACCCAGATTCACTAACGGTCGTACGATCCGAAAACTCCCTTACCGTTCCCTTACGTCTCAACACTGGTATTCACGAAGCGTCGTAGCGGCCATCTTTGATCGTAGGAAGCCCCTAAAATCCCCTTTCGCAAAGGGTGGTCCAGACCACCCTTACATGAATTTGACCCGGATATAGGTACACAAATATCGATAACACAACCCGCGACCATAACAAATTCGTCTGCAGTATAGCTCTTTATGACACACTAAGTCATTATTGAGGCAATAATAGCGCAATATGATTGTTAACTTGTGTTTACAACACCATTAAGGCATTTAATACAAAGTATGAATATATTTGTATCCTTAATGTCTTATGACAGGCCGAATTAAGCTGTGAATAGCCTACATATGCCAGCCTTGACTTAGTCAAGGTTAATTGATGCACAAATTCATGTGCTGCGACAACACGACGCCTACCATTAGTAGATTTTAACCCTCATTTATTGCGGATATGTTTTATTCCAACTCCCCACCACCTCTGAGTTAGATTAGGGTAGCCTATTCCTCAACAAATTTGAAAGTATCACAGGAACAAAATGATGAAAAGAATTACCCTAGGCCTAGCCTAAAAAATGAATAAATAATAAACGCTGTGTGAATAATTTTGTTTAGCCTAGCCTAGGCTATAACCTAGGTTTATTTTGAAAAAGTTAGGGCTATTTAGGCTAGACAAGTTAGGCCTATGTATGGTATTTTGGTTAGGCTAGCAATGCCTAGCTGGGTTAGCTTAGGGTAGCCTATTTCCTCAACAAATTGGAAAGTATCACAGGAAAAAAATTATGAAAAGAATTACCCTAGGCATAGTCTAAACAAAAAATAATAGGCTAGCCTATATGGTGTTGTGAATATTTTTGTTTAGCCTAGCCTAGGATATAACCTAGGTTTATTTTGAAAAAGTTAGGGCTATTTAGGCTAGAAAAGTTAGGCCTACGTAGTAACGTATGGTATTTTGGTTAGGCTAGCAATGCCTAGCTTGGTGTAGCCTAAGCATGGTAAAGTAGAAGCCTAGCAGGTTAAGATGGTGTTTGCAGGCGTACCGTCCTCATTGTTAACTAGCTGTTATTAGTCCCATGCTGGTAATATATTTGATGATGGCAATAAGTCATGGGAGGTGAGGGGGACAAAGCCCCCCTCAACCTATCATTATTTCCCATGGCCAACTGTTGGATAATAGATTGAGGAGGCCTATGCTAGGCCTATTTTGACAAGGTAGATAGGCCTTGAGGTGTTGTGAATACAAAAAAAATTACCCTAGGCCTATTTTGAAAAATTAGGCCTAGGCTAAGTCTGGCATTTTGGCTTGGCTAGAACTGCCTGCCATAGACATAGTAAAGTCTGGCATTTTGGTTTGGCTCGCCCTGTCTAGGTGTAGACATGGTAAAGTAGAACAATATACTGTGGTTAAGGTATAAATAATACACTCCCAACTAGCCTAACATATGATTATCAATGATCAATCCGTCGAAAATCCTTTAACTTGGGCCACTAACAGGCTTCCCTGTAGCCTAGCTAGGCTAATTTCTTATCATCAATTCACAAGATACTCTATTCTTCTTCCTGCTGGCTGTGGTGGATCGAATTAGCCATGCTATACAATGACAAGCTCATAAATTAAAGTATATTAGGTTCTTCTTGGTGCTTCGGTCATGTGGGTGACATATTATTTATTTACAAAGGCCAAGCGCCTGATTGGTCAAGAGAAGCCTCGGTGAAAATAACCGAAAGGGAGCCGTAAGATGCGTTCGTGAATACACCTTCCGCACTCCCTTAGGAACGATCGTAGGTTGCTGTACGACATCGCACGCTACGACCGTTAGTGAATCTGGGTCCTGATTAAGGTGGCAACCCTCAAGTTCCGCGCGTTGGATACCCGATGAATCAAGGGAAGATTATATTGGGATAGCATTTGTGTTGTACTTAGTTTCAATGCATTAACGTAGCCTAACAACACGTCATAAAAAAACCGTTCCTGTTATTTCTAATACATAGCATTGAATATTCCCAAACTCATAATATACAATGAGTGCCATATCTACTACGTGGGAATCTCAGTAGGTGACGTGAGTATGTAAAGTTTGAGATAACTAGACAGTGGCAACGCATGGAAACAACCAGGGCGTTCCTGGTCTAAGAAATATAACTACTGTACGTCGATTCGTATGCAAAATTCCCTCTTAACCCCTTCTGACCACCGTCAAGCTTACAAAATAGGATGCCCCCAAAACTCCCATTGCAGACAAATGTGTACATTTTTTGGTAGAAAAAAGGCCCAGCCGAAGGCCAGTTCCTCCTAAATTGCAGGCCTGCTATCGCTTTCCAGGAAAGAGAGAGAGAGAGAGAGAGAGAGAGAGAGAGAGAGAGAGAGAGAGAGAGAGAGAGAATAGAGAGAGACAGAGTAAGTGTTTGAGAATGAGTGGGTGGAGGGGGGCGAATTTCCACCTCCCTCTCCCCCTCCCTCCCCCATGATGGATAGCCTTCTGGTCCTTGGCAATATACAAACTCTTTATATAATGTGCTCATTGAATGGTCGTCCCTCACACTCAAGATAGTATAGGGTGGCAGCGCGAAGGAATGGAAATCAATATAGCTGTATATTTTAACTTGTATTACATTTATTTAGGAAGATATGCTCAAATATGGTTAAATTAACAGTGAATATCTGTGGATTGTCTTGCTGTAAACTCAATTAAAGTATTATATATATTTTTGTTTACTCTACGTACTGTATATTAACATTTATATTTTTGTATTATTATTTGCTTTGTTTATTTAGAATACATTACATGGCATTATAGCCTGTTACATGGAGGGATAGCCAGACGAATGAGGAAGTAAGAAGGAGGTGTGGTGTGGAGGTAGATGTGCTGGAAAGTGTGAAAAGGAACACTTTGAGATGGTTCGGCCTTATGGAACGTATGGGAAGCGAGAGAATAACTAAGAAGGTGTACGAGAGCGAGGTGGAAGGACAGAGAGGGAGAGGTAGACCGAGAGAGAGGTGGAAGGATGGAGTGAGGAAGCATATGGATGAAGGCGGTGCTGGTTGGGAGGAGGGGCGTCGACTGACTGGGGACAGAGGTGCATGGTGGCGGTTCGTTCGTGGCCACCTCTTCGGGGATCACGGCGTCAGGCAATAGATAGATAGCCTGTTTAGCATAACTCTGTAGCAGACACGCTAAATTGTTATACAATTAAAATCATACACGGTTAATTGGACTACATACATTCAAACAAGTTTTTTTAAGAGACAAAGCATGGAGGAAGTAAAAACAAAGACAAAACAAAAAGTTCCATGTGCCTAAAGGCATCCTCCATTCATAAAATATTTGTAACAATTGGATTTAAACTGTTGTAGGTTGTAAGTGTGTGGAAAGCAACTCCAAGAAAGTGCATTCCACAGAGTAGTGGTTCTGGGGATAAATTATTTTCTATTTTTTACAGTGTGGGCATTTGCAGTTGCCTTGAAGGGGAACGTGCGGAGATATATGGCACATTTGAAGCAAGTTTCTCAAAACATTTGCCGTGCAAATATCTATAGAATAAAGCAAGGGATGCAACATCTCTTCGCATGAATAGTGGAAGTAAAATAATCAATCAGAGAGAGAGAGAGAGAGTGAGTGAGTGAGTTATTGACCTGTAAGAAATTTAAACAAATGTGTGGAGCATGACGCCTAATAAAAACCAAATTCTGGCTACTTCCAGACGATTTTATTTATACTTGTATGGACCCCTGGGAATCATTTGTGTAATTAGTAAATAGATTAACCCTATGGCTCCCTCATATTCTTTCTAAACTACTGAAAGCTAGAATGTAAATGAAACAGGTTTCAATCTATATTGAAGTTACAACTTTCTCTGGCCAGTGAAACGTGTCGAAATCTCTCTCTCTCCCCTTTCCCCCCCCCCCCCCCCCCCCTCCCTCCACCTGAGGGGCGGGAACAAGTTCGGACTCGAGTACAATATTAATACATTTGACGATAGTTACACTGATTTCTTGTGGGCAGTTCTTAAAATATTCATTAATTACATGGTGGTGGTGATAGCTGTGGCGATAATAATGGTGGTGGTGATAATGATGGTGGTGATAATGGTGGTGGTGGTGATAATGATGGTGGTGATGTTAGTGGTGATAATGGTGGTGGTGATAAGAGGTGATGATGTTAGTGGTGATAATAGTAGTGATAATAATGGTGGTGATAATGGTGGTAGTGGTCGCCCCCCCCCCCCCCCCCGTGTATCCCCCCCCCCCCCCCCCCCCCCCCCCGGGATACAGCCTGGACCAAAGTTCTAATGCGCCGGGTCCCTGCTTCTAAATGTGGACCAAACTCCACTCGATTTTCTCTTGTCCTAACTTCCGGCGCTCGCATTTTCCAGGCCGCTTGTGACATTGGTTCAGGAGTAATTTATCGAGAGGACTTCCCTAAGTGGTTAAGGCCCCATTAATTGCTCTTTCCATTCACATATGCATAGCCTACGTGAGTTGCAGTTGGGATGTGTGTACATGCTTAGATTGATATGCAGGATTCGAAGTTGCATAATAAATCGTAGGCAGTGTCCACCAACCTTTAACTGTCTTCGTGGTGCGATGTATAAGGTGTTGATTTTCGGTGTGAGCATCCTGGGTTCGAATCCACGGACTGCCACATGTGTTTGTAAATTTCATTAATCGATTTTAGGAGTATGGTTGGTTGTTGGAAGGAACATAATAATTCTACTGTTTAGTTTGTGTGGGGATGTTTGCCGCCCCCCCCAAACAAAAATAAAAATAAAATAAAAAATAAAAAATAAAAAAATAAAAAATAAATAATAATAATAAAATACAAATAAAATACAATAAAATAAAAATAGGAAAAAGTGGGGATTGGGCCTGAGTAAATAGATAGATAGAGGGATGTTTGCCGCGTCTTTTTCCTTCTGTCGATTAAATACTAAACCTAACCCTTTCAAAATAGGATAACGCCTTTTTTTCCTTTATTGAGACTATTAATAGTAGATGGTTTTACTTAGATTAAGAAGGACTTGTGAAACTCAGAGGGTTAATTGAGATCAACTTGGCCCATATCACGTAGTGCTAGATGATTTCATGTAGATTAACCCTATTTGATTCCATGGGTTAAAGAATGAGTCAATTATTATCTAACGCTGGCAGATCCTTTCCAAGTTGAACCAAATAAATATTTCCCTTATGCACATCAAGAAGATACTCATGCATGCACAACTTTAATTTATGATAGAATTAATTGCTTTTGGAGGCTGCTGTGTGATTTTCTACTGGTTATTTTGTTTGGGTGGCTTTGGATGCTGGTACGAATTCTGAGATGGGTATGTGATCTTATTACTTGGGGTACACTTGTTTTTAACATGAAATCAAGCGAATGTGTTTAATATCCATTGCTCATCGTTTCTATCGTTATCATCATTTTCATCATCATTGTTATAATTATTGCAAATTCCCTTTAAGCTACACTTAAAATTCTATATTAACCTAAGAACTGCGAGGCTCTTTCCATAATGTTTTACTGTGCGAATACAACGTTCCTTCCGGAATCTGACACTTACAAGTAACATTAAAATAATGCACCAGTGCTGGGGAAATTAATGCAATATATGATTAGGTGGCATGTCTCCTTACCACCACCTCCTCTCTTCCCCTAACATGTGTCTCAGACTGTTAGAATCCTTGAAGCTATGCTAAACCCAAAAGTATCCTAGAATCAAAAGCAATCCTAGAACCATACTTTGTCAGAATCTTTGAAGCAATCCTAAATCCAAAAGCAATCCTAGAACCATCCCTTGTGTATGAAATAAAGTTAGAATCCTAGAACCATCCTTGTATAATAGACTGATAGAATCCTTGAAGCAGTCCTAGAATCATTCCTTGTGTGTATATGAGACTGTTCGAATCCTTGAACCATCCGTTATGTATAAAACAGTGTTAAATCTTAGAACCATCCTTTTAATTGAGACAGTTCGAATCCTTGAAGCAATCCTAAATCCAAAAGCAATGTTAGAATTATATCCCTTGTGTACGAAACTGTTCGAATCCTAGAACCATCCGTTATGTATGAGACAGTTCGAATCCTTGAAGCAATCTCCATATCCCTGAGTAATGGAAATGGTTATTCCGCCCGGCTAGCAACAGATGCAGCCCTTTAAGGGGGGTGACCTGCTTTTTGTTATTTCTGTCCTTTTCTCTCTTTCTCTGGCTTGTATCCATTCGGCCCCATTCAGCCAACTATTTTAAGACGTTTATCCCCATCTAGGTGTCGATTTCTTCCTGGCGAGCGATAGCGAGCCAGCATTATGAAGAAATCCGGCTTCGCCGGAGACATTTTTCTATCGAAAAATTTACAAAGTTAGCTTGCTGTCAAACAAAAATGAAAAATATGCTGGCTCGCTACCGCTCACCAGTAAAAAATTGACACCTGGATGGGGATAAACGTCTTAAAACAGTAGGCTGATTGGGGCCAAATGAATACAAACCAGAGAGAAAAGGACAGAACAAAAACAGATGCAGCCCTTTAAGGGGAGAATTGTATTTATGTGTATTTATTTGTTCATGTATTAAGCCTGTAATTTTAGAGGACCAGGACGTTTTTCTACCGATAAACGTACACATTTATCTCGAAGGGGGAGCTTGAGGGTAATTTATTAAGCTTGATGGAGGTCTAGGGAGGAAACTAAAACAATAAAGTAATAAATAACCCCTACCCCCTGAATGTTCTGGTTCGTACATTAGGCTAACACTCCTACTATTGTAATGTAACATATCTTGTGTATATCATGTGTATATCATGTGTATATCTTGTGTATATCTTGTGTATATCTTGTGTATATCTTGTGTATATCATGTGTATATCTTGTGTATATCATGTGTATATCATGTAAGAAAAAACACTGTTGGTGGAAATAAACTGTATTATTATTATTAGTAGTAGTAGTAGTATCATATTTATTATTATTATTTTAAATAATAATAATAATTATAATATAAAATTATAAT
>JBAKBP010021154.1:0-41197 GCA_037953745.1 Lithodes maja | reverse complement strand
CCACGACCACGGCTTCAAAACTACAGTGTACACCAAACCTACTAACAATGGCCAATGTCTTAATGGGGAAAGTGAATGCCCTAAACGATACCATCAGTCCACCATCGCCGCCTATGTCAGGAGAGCCCTCACCCCTTGCACCACCTGGAATGACACACACAATGAATTGGAAAGGCTCACCCAGGTCCTAGTCAACAATGGGTATTCCAACACTGACGTCACCAATGCCATCAACCACCACCTAGAAAAATGGTACAAACAAGACCCCCCTAGCACCAACCCGGCCAATGACATTACATTTTTCTACAGAAACTACATAATATCTTCCGACCACACAACAGACGAATCCATTATGAAAGAAATACTTCACAAAAACGTCCTCCCTACCAACCCTGACAATAAAATAAAACTCATTATTTACTACAAATCTCCTAAGACCTCCAACCTTGTCCTCCGTAACCGCCCCATTTCCACCAACCAACCGAAAGACGATCATGTGATATACCAGCATATTTGCACCTCTGGGGACTGTGGACCCCTATCCTATGTTGGAATGACACAGACTCGCCTTTCCCGTCGACTAACCCTCCACCTTCAATCTGGCGCTATAAAAGATCACTATCAAGCCCCCCACCATCTTGCCCTAACTCGCGCCGACCTAGACAAACAAACTACCATACTCGACAAAGAATCAGACCCCAGAAGACTAGCTATTTTAGAAGCTCTATACATCCAAATGCTCAACCCCAGCATCAACAACCAAACACAAGACCTTCAAATTCTTCCTTCAGGCAAGCGCTACAGGCATACTGCCCCCCTTCCTCTCGCCCTGTGCCCCCCTCCCTTACCTTTCCGCGCTCAGCACACAACTGACAACACCAACCAATCACAGCCACCCACAGCCAACAACCAACCACCGATAAGATTTAGTGCCCCTCTCGCGAATAGACTGCCTTCCACCAATGAACAGCCACCCCACACCCAGTAGCTCCGCCCACCTACCTATTCTTGATCCTCAAATTTTGTATAAATATGTTGCTTTGTCCTTATTCTAATCATTACCTGTCCATTCCCTGAAGATGCAAGATGTTTACTTGTGAAACGTTGGATCCACCATGAATTTTGCTAACCTGTTGTACCTCATCTCTGAACCCCAGAGGAAAATTGTTAGAAATATAGAAAGCTGTAACAATAAAATACTGAATGCTGAAACTGCAGTTACCTTTAACCTCGTCTGTTTAAAAGAGAATCTATTACCTGGCTATACTAACATATATATATATATATATATATATATATATATATATATATATATATATATATATATATATATATATATATATAATATATATATATATATATATATATATATATATATATATATATATATATATATATATATATATATATATATATAGGCCTATATATATATATACAAATATGTAAATATAAATTATAATTGTTAAAGACAATAATGGGGCTATAGTACCATATATAAAATATTCGAAATAAGAATAACCACCATACCCGTTCAACAAGGAAAAAAGGAAAGAACCAGAAGGAGGAGAGACTAAAATAACCGAGACAAGAAGGCACACTCACCAAGGAAAACAAAGTAAATTCAACGAAGGAGAAACTAAAACAAAACCAACCAAGAGGAAGTAAGGAGATACAAAGACCAAAAGAACAAAGAAACAAAGAAGACCCGCACTCAACAACTACACCACAGGAAAAAGTGACAACAAAACCAAGGCACCTACGACCAACACACCAACACGGAGAAAGAAAACTCACCTCCAACACGGAAATCACACGTGGTATCACCACCACGGAAAGACATCCCCACCACGGAAAAACCACCAACACATGGCCGCCCAGAATCTACCTATACACCACTACACCATACCAGACTAGATGCCAGAATTGCCACTATAAATCCTGTTATACCCTCCACGCCAGGCAAGACCATTCCAGTCCCCAACAATAGCAATGAGAAGAATATGGAGAAAATAGTGTACAGCCAGAAGCACAAGGACCAACACAGGTACACCACCAAGGAGCAGTTGCACCGTTCTTCCACTCAGAGGCCTACTCACCTGCCCACAAACTTCTAGGGGGCCTACCTAATCCCCTCGGAATACGCCCCCCTGTACTTATGACCTTCTGACCTCAGCACACCTGACTTGGGACATCTCAGCCAAAGTCGTCACTACCCCGACGAAAACCATGAGAAAGGGAAGGGACTGGAGTTTTCGCAGAGAAGCTCCAGTCCTGACATTATTCTTGACTTACAGTGTGCTGGCTTCATAATCCAATAGGGTTGATAGCCTCTGAAGTCCTATTCTAACTAACTAATGAGAAAGTAAGCAATTCTAGGGCTTGATTTAACTAACATGTTAGCAATCGAGTTTTAAAACTACCCTCCCATTCAAGGAAGGAATTGAAGCCATGGTGAATATCTTTCGAGGTCTGAGGAGTTATTTAACCTATTGAGGAATTAATATTATCACATGCCATGGTATAGTGCTTAATCATAAGATCCCTAATAGGCTGCACCTTTGGTATTAGAAGCATAACCGCAAGGACATGTCCCCACCATACTTCTTTTGTCAAAACTGCACTCTAAAACTATAGAAAGATACTTGCCATGGTAAAGGTCATTCTAATAGTTCGGGCTTTGTGAGACACCGTCTAAATAGCGGCACTCTACAAATAGAAGTCCATATTGTATTTGTCCAATGCCATGGTCAAGGACACTTAGAGTAAAAAGGTCTAAACACCGAACCTGAGTTTTTTTAACCTCTCATAACGATCAGTGGCAGATCGAGTGTAATCAGTAAGTTCATGATCTTACTATCTCCTCGCAATAGCCCGATACCTTGTCACTGTGTCATGACACTAGAGACGCTGTATTAAAGTCCCCAAGTCAAGAGTACCGAAACGGAACTTCATCAACGATTAATATAATGATCAGGATAGACAAGTAATAGTAGCCCCAGGACATGTCCTAGCTCACGCTCGCATTAGTCCGATGAAAGTGCCCTATGGCATGACATCAAGGAACTACCATTTAAAATCCAAAACCAACTAATCCATCTGTATCCCAAACTATCCCATCCACACGGCAGGACCACCTAAGCGGCTCGACGGAAAACTAGACGACCAGACCAGACCAGATTAGAAGTGTTATTGAAAATACCTTTCACTCATACACCAGTGCACCCAGGTGAAACACTTAGAAAAATAGAGTCGCTCACTGGATTCTGTTTATTTTCACACGAGTGCGACCAGGTGAAACACTTAGGAAAATAAAGTCCCTCACTGAGCTCTGTTTATTTTCACCAGTGCGACCAGGTGAAGTACTTAGGCAAATAGAGTCCCTCACTGGACTCTGTTTATTTGACACCAGTGCGACCAAGGTGAAACACTTAGGAAAAGTAAAGTCACCCCTAGGACTCTGTATTAATTATATACCAGTGTGATTATGTGTATTATCTTTTCCATTATTTTATGATGCCAGTGATAACCTGAGATAAATAGTTTAACCTAAGTGTATGTTATCTCACCAACATGCAATATATGATAAAGTACTAGAGAGTATTAAAGTAAAGACTACCAGCGAATTAAAGTGTATAGTGTATAGCAAAAGAGAGAGAGAGAAAAGCATATTCCTAGTTCCCACAAAAATCAGAAGAAATAGAGCGTTGTATCACATTAGTCATCATGCCAATTAATCGCTCACATATCCCCATTCCCAAGTATGATGAGAACATGTACGACATCCAAACTTATCTGGAAATGGTTAAGCCAGTACTCGACCTTGCCTAAAACAACGATCGCGAAAAGATCGCTGTACTTTTAAATCACCAACGGAAAGGCCGTTTCCCTGGTAGCAACACAGGTAACACCCACACTTACCTGGGATCAATTTCGATCCATTGTCATTGATGCCATTCAGCCATCATTGGGCTCAGTCGTTGCCCAAACCAAAATTGACGAAGTTAGGTACGACGGAGATCTCGACGTGACCCAGGCCACAATTAACGAGCACGTTAAATCCGCCTACCCCCTGTAGACCTTAGAGCAACAAAAACAACAAATATTCAATCATCTGCTACGAATACTACCTGCGTTCGTCAAAGAAGATTTCACCATACATGACCCCACTGGGTTCCAACGAGATGTAATGACAATACGTAAGCTTCTCGCCACACGCCCAAAAACTTCAACGGTGGGGGTCATTAAAAGATTCCCTACCCACCCACAAAGCAACAAGTGGCCGGGAACTTTTCAACAACCCTACAACCTCAGACCACCACAGGGTCGCCCACAACTACACACCCTTGGGCGCCCTCAACATTTCCGAGCAAACCATGCTCAGACCACTCCACCCAGAATGTAACAGGAATCCTACACCCCACGTCTCAGCCGCGGAAGAAGAATCGAGATAATTGGAAGAAGAAGTCCTCGACGAAGAGTACAGATCCGATGAAATTGCCCCCATTACCGAGGAGGAAGAAATAATCCTAGAAGAAACCGATGACACACTCCAGGGTGTTTAACTCCTCCCCCGCCCGTCATGGCTTCGGCGGGGGAGTCCGCACTCAACAAACCACCACCAATTTACCACCTAGCAAAGATCCAAGGAATATCAATAAGACTCCTCATTGATACTGGCGCCGCCCGATCATGTTTGTTTAACTCATCTTACAGCTAACACGAAAAGAAGTTAGGATCACTAAAAGCTGTCACCACCAACGCCATCAGTGCAGGAGATACCCCTCTACTTATCCAAGGTGAAACACCACCCCTACACATCACCTCTCCGCAACCTGACGCATCATGCAATTATCTATTCGTCGTGTTCCATTCAGATTGTCTACAATATGATGGCTACATGGGCCTGGACATCCTCCAACTACTCCAATCCCAATTAGACTGCGGCAGACGGCTACTCACCTTAAAAAAAAAAAAAAAAAAAATGCAAGAACATAGTTAAAAAACAAAAACCGCTACCTCCCCCAAAACTATAGGAAGGAATCAAATAGCTAAAAAACAAAAGTACCACCAAAACAGAACAATCCCTACTCCGATCAACGACTCCCGCTCAAACCTACCTACCTCTACCACCGCCACGCCCCCCATCACCCTGGCAACTTCAATGCCAGCTCACAACCCATCCAAACCGCCCCACAAACACGTACACCCAGACCAAACAAACCATTATTGTCACGCAATCACCGTATTAAGCCCCGCAGTCACCAACCAACGCATTTCCATACCCTCTAAACACCAACAATGGGTACCCATCTGCCCATACCCCAACAAAACATGATTCTCACCCCCCCCCCCCCCCCCCCGAAATACAACACCTACATGGATCACTGCTGAATCCAACCCGCCCTAATATCCTCTAAAATCAACCCTGTTTGCAAATATCTCCGAAGACGTCGTAACCTTACCAAAAGGTCTAATCATAGGGGATTTAGAAACATTTGACCATATAAGCCCCCCCCCGGTCAAACCACCCCTACCCACCATTCTTCCACCCCTTCCCAAAACTTTAACGCCCCTCCAGAAAAACAAATGAATCAACTACTACAAGAATTTGCCAATGTGTTCGCTCAAACACCCACAGAAATCGGAAAAACTCACATGGAGGAATACCTCATCCACACCACAGGCCCTCCCATTCGTCAACCATCACTCAAAAAAAAACCCGCTACAGAGACAAGAAGACCGCCAGGTCCAAGAAATGTTTGATGCCGGCATCGCCATACCCTCAGTCAGCCCCTGGTCCTCCCCCGTAGTATTGGTTAAGAAGAAGGACGGATCAACACGATTTTGCGTCGATTACAGTCTTTACAGACGCCTAAACGAAGCCACGATATAATACGCCACTCCAATACCACGAATAGACGACTCGTTAGACTCCCTCCACGGCTCGAAATGGTTTACCACTCTCGACCTCCAAGCCGGCAACTGGCAAGTCCCCATCAAACCTGAACAACCAGTAAAAGACAAGGTTTTTCAACAAGCGGAGGACACCTATACGAATTCAACGTTCTTCCTTTCGGTCTATGTAATGGCCCTGCAACCTTCTCCCACCTCATGGAGTCAGTATTGAGAGGGATTAACTTGGGAAACTTGCTTGGCCTATCTAGACGACATTATTGTTTATGCAAAAACTTGGCCAGAACACATCCAGCGACTTCGTCAAGT
This sequence comes from Lithodes maja, assembly GCA_037953745.1. Classification (NCBI taxonomy): domain Eukaryota; kingdom Metazoa; phylum Arthropoda; class Malacostraca; order Decapoda; family Lithodidae; genus Lithodes; species Lithodes maja. Next base: position 34,975 of record JBAKBP010021154.1, on the reverse strand, counting down.
TCTCCAACGTATCCTGCAAGCAGGACTCAAACTTAAACCCTTCAAATGCGAAATTGCAAGAAAGACAGTAGATTTTTTAGGCCATGTCATCTCCGCCCAAGGCATATCACCCGACCCTCGTAAGCTCTCTGGCATTGCAGCCAAGACACCTCCAACGACCGTAAAAGGGGTATGATCGTTCCTAGGCCTAGCAACCTATTATCAACGTTTCCTCCAAAACTTTGCAGACATCGCAAAACCTCTCCATGAACTCATCAGGAAGGAGACGGAAATTAAATGGACACCAGAAAGATACCAAACCTTCAACACCCTAAAAGACCACTTAGTGAAAGCCCCTACAGTCGCCTTCCCCGACTATAAACAACCGCTCCGACTGTACACAGACGTGTCTCTCAACGCTATAGGCGCAGTTCTTGCCCAAGTACAAGATGGCAAGGAACACATCATAGCCTGTGCCAGTTCAATCCTCAACAATGCACAACAAAACTATGCAGCAACAAAAAGTGAATGCCTCGGCGTTATCTGGGCATTAAATCACTTCCGGTCATTTCTAATAGGCACTACGGTGGACATCATCACTGACCATCAATCCCTCCAATGGCTACATCGACCCAAAACAAATTCCGCCCTACTAGTCAGATGGCGAGAAACCCTCGAAGAGTACGATTTTGAGATCCATTACAGACCAGAAAAATTGCATACCAACGCAGACGCCCTGTCCCGCTTACCTGTGCCAAACACACCACCTCCCACCCTCGCGGCAGTAGCGACCTCAATGCCTGCGACCAACCCATCCAACCCACCGTGTAGCGACGACATTCCACTATTGCAAGCTTGGCGCACAAAAATTAAACCAAAATGGATCCCAAAAGACGTATTCTACCACCTACATCAAGCCGGAGATCAACTCTAAACAGAATCCGGACACATTGCCGTCGACCCACATACTGCCCAAGACCTCATGATAATCGTTCATGAAGGCAACGGTATACACTTGGGACCGAAGAAAATGTTGCAGACTTTCCAACAAGTGTACTGGACCAGCAACCCTTCCACAATTGCAAAGAAAATCACGGAGTCTGCAAACCATGCACCATGGGCAAAGATCGAGGTAAAACACCCGGACCAGCAGGCAAAATCACCGTAAATAAACCCTGGCAAACCCTCTCCCTAGACATAATGGGCCCTTTCCCAGCAAGCAATGGTAAACGTTTCATCGTCACCTTCGTAGACGTATATTCACAATTTTTAGTAGCTTTCCCAGTTAATGATCATAACGCCCTCACTGTAGCCGACGTCCTCGCCACAGAGATCTTCCCTAATTTCGGCCTACCACTTAAGCAAGGATCCCACTGTGGGACTCGGCGATTGCGAATTAGCTGCGACAGCTTTTTTTTTGCTTTGTCCAAAAGTCGCCTTTTTCGGTGTCGAATCAATGTGATTTTGTAAGCAAATAAAGCGAAGAATGCAATAGCCGTGCGACAGTTATGCGAGTATCGTGCAATAACATCGTATGTGAGGCGACAATAGCAAAAGACTGAAGACAATTTGACAGCGATAAGAACGAATTATGCGAAAGGCTTTTTTGACAATTGCGATACCGCTGCAATAATGATGCGCATGCAAGACTACTGGTGCAATTAGACTGAGAATGTTATGCGAACATGTCGAATGATGGACGGTTGTCGCACATACGTTCCCCTGTTAAAAAGGTACACATAGGGAACACACGCAGGTTAACATATGGGAACGTAGACAGGTAAGCACATATGAACACTCGTACTGTACTCCAATGTTTATATATATATATATATATATATATATATATATATATATATATTCTGACATACGGAGCCCTGTATGTTTATTTAAGAGTTAGAATTAAGAGTTGAAGGAGTGCCAAACTACCCAGGCGGCGAAGCAGACCAGCGAGCGAACCAGCGAGTGGGAAAGCAGCTCGTCCGCATACCAGCAAACAAGCCTTCACACCTGTGTGCGTCATAGGGGACCCTGCAAACTACTTCGATGACCCGACGCTATGACGTATGATCGACGCCAGGAGACTCCATTGGACCACGCACCTCTTACGCAACTAGAGGAGCTGTGATTGGGGCACGCACCATCACCCGCCTCCTGATTCGTTCCGACACCATCATTGTTTAGTATATAAGACCCGAGTAGTGGGCATTCAAATCAGTCTCCTTTGGAGTTGGGAAGGTGAACTTGCAGCTGGAGGAAGACGGGGTGAAGTATTATAATGGGTTTGTGACTGTCAGTCAGATTATATAAGTGTGTGTTAAGTGTGTTCGGTGTATACACTTACGTTATGTTGGTTAGTGAGATATGTGATTGGGAATTAACGTTAACGCTACTATTATGTACTTAACTATTTGATTGGGAATTAACGTTAATGCTACTATTATGTACTTAACTATTTGATTGGGAATTAACGTTAACGCTACTATTATGTACTTGACTATTTGATTGGGAATTAACGTTAATGCTACTATTATGTACTTAACTATTTGATTGGGAATTAACGTTAACGCTACTATTATGTACTTGGCTATTTGATTGGGAATTAACGTTAACGCTACTATTATGTACTTAACTATTTTAGTTGACTGACTTGTGGACTAAAGCAACTCTTTAAGTAATTGGGTTATGATGAAAGTAATACTATTGTTTTATATTAATACTTACGAGTTCTTTCATTTTCTTTTAAGTAAGCTTACATTGCTTAACGGTGCTTAGTACGGTGATACTATTGTCTCTTATTAGTAATATCGCCTTAGACTAAAATGGCTGTTTTAATGTTACTTCTAGTGATTTCCTAAGCTGAAGAATTTGTTTTTAGCTTTAAAATATTATTTTTGCTTTTCATATTATTTGAGTGAGACCTGAATCGAATCTATGAAGCGATCCTGTAACTTAATGTGCTCATAATCAAACCTCAATGTTACGTGGTTAAGAAATACATTTAACTTATTATTAAATATATATCTAACTTTTTATGTGACTTTGATATTAATCCTGATGATAATAATAATATAATACTATTAACGTAAGACAAGAACCAAGAATAATTACATTAAATATAAATAAAAGGACATATAAGAAAACTAGCTATTCATTTCAAAAAGGGTAAGAGACAGAAATATTCTTACCTCAATATTTATCTTTCAAGACTTTTTATAGAATTAATAGTCCTTCTTTAGATATAACTTATTCGGTTCATAACCATAGCCTACTAAGCTTCGGTTAAATAATAATTCTTTATAAATACTACATGACTTTAATTAGTTTCAGTATTGTTTTCATAATTAAAGAGTATCAGTCAATAAAGGATACCAAGTCCTAAGATCCAAAAGGAAAGGAAGCAACAACAGGAAATAATTGTATTAGATTTTACTTTTGTTTTGCCTTCAGCTGACTGATACCTTAACCCTAGTCTAGCGTGTGGTCTGTGGCCGTTTTGGGCCTTTTCAGGCCATTCTGACTGCTATATCAACCATCAGCATGAAAGGAACTGTATTGTGCCGAAAACTAGGTGGAAATCGCTACACAATGACACCACATACAGCTACGTAGCACTCGTGGAGCACTGACAGTGTTACCTCAAAGATGGAAGTTTAGCGGATTTTGCTACATTGTTCACTTTTAGCGAACTATTGGTCACACTGTCATCCTCCCGTGCGGTGGGGGAACTGGAGTTAGTGTGGGCCGGGAGGCCACAGATGTCGGACGTATGGTTCATTACTGTTCCACCCATTTTCACTCGATTTTCACCCATTTTTCACCCATTTTTTGCCAGTTTCTTTAACTCGACTTATGTTGCGTGCCGCTTTTTAACCCGGTGAGACCCAGCGTCGCACGTGTTGCGTCGGCAGTGTTTGATCACCAACTCCCAGCGACGCATCACGTGCGTCCGACATATAAAAAACACTTACGTGGCTCGTAAGGTAGGAAATGGCGGGAGAATAGGAGGGGGAGGTACCGTAGTATGTGTGGGAGCCGGGCCAGTAGGTGTGAGCGGGCCGAGACAGCCGCACGGCTGGTGGTGGTGGGCTTAGTGGGGATAGTTTACACCCTTAGTTCACCGCCACTTTGAACCTTCATTACTCCGGTCGTATGGGAGCTAGAGGCTTGAGATTTATGTGAGACACTCCTTAGGATGTATGCCGTACAATGCCATACTCAATTTTTACCCTAGTGCTCCCGGGCAGGTGGTCATGCGGGGGAGACGAACTATTGAACCCCCCCGCCCCCCAAATGACCGAAATGAGTTTTTTTTTATTTTTGTCTTCATTTCTCACCATTCTCTTCCATTTTGGCTCAACAAATTTTGTTGAGGCTCCCCCCACCCCCCCCCCCCAAAAAAAAAATGTCCGAGGTGATTTTTTTTTTTTTTTTTTCATTTCTCATCCTTGTCTTCCATTTTAGCAAACAAAACAAAAATAAGTGAAAATGGCTTGTGACTGGGGTGAACAAAATATTATAACTAGCCGGGGCTCAACGGGTTAAGGGTTAATATATATCTCTGTGCTATCTAGATTCATCAAGTTAACCACTTGAGGATCAAGATACGTAACAGAAGAGTGGCGACCTCGCCAGGATTCGTTTCATACAGTTTCACTCAGTTTCATTACCGTTTCACTACTTAAAAATAAAATATTAATCATGCCTCATCTAATTAATGACGAAGATGCTCGAGTTTTCATAGAATCAGACCCCACAGCCCCTGATATTAACTGTCTGTCAAAATCCGAACTGAAAGTGCTTGCTTCGCATCTCCAGTTAACTGTCTCAAACATGTCCAAAGTAGAGGTGTCTCAGACCATAAAAACCCACCTGTTCCCTGTAGAAGGCGAGGAGGGTGACGGAGCAGTTGGTGGGATCTCGAGTAAACCTAGCCAACTTGATGTACAATTGCCACCTGGTTTGACCGGTGATCAAATATTCGAACTAGAACTAGCCAGAATGAAAATAAATGCTGACGAAAATGCCGAACAAGCCAGAGCAAGTATAGAACTAGCCAACATAAAAGCCAGAGCAAATACCGAAGAAGCCAGCATAAAAGCCAGAGCAACGACCGAACAATGTGAATATCAATATCGTATAGCTCAACTAAATGTCGATACAAATGCTCCCGTAATTGCTCCCCCTCTGGGATTAACTATGACCAGTGTCATTCCACCTTTTACTGAGGATAATGTGCAGGATTTCTTTGTTTTGTTTGAGGAAGTTGCTGGAGGTATGAAGTGGACAAGAGATCAATGGCCTTTTATGTTACAAACCGTTTTGACAGGGCAGGCTCGAGCCACGTATTTGTCAGAAGTAGCAGAAGTTAGGCAGGATTATGACAATCTCAAAGAAGCTATCCTAAAAACCTATCAATTGCAGCCTGAGGCTTACAGACAATCTTTCCGTAAAAACCAGAAGAAAGTAGAAGAAACCCATAAGGTATTTACCAGGACCATGACTAAAACTTTCAATCATTGGGTCAAGAGTAAGAAAGTCACAAGCTACAACGATCTGAAGGAGTTGGTCCTGTTAGAAAATTTCCTATGGAAAATTGATTCTTCTGTAGCCTATCATTTAAGGGGGGAAAAGGTAGATTGTCTTGCCGACGCCGCTGACATGGCTGACACATACGTGCTCAACAACAAATTTCGTGGAAAGAAGCCCTACGATAATTCTAGTTCTAATTTTAAGTATCCCAATCACAAATCTGACAGACCCAGTCACAAGCCTGTAACGTCTTCCCCAGCTAGCCAAAATAGAATTGTTCCCCCAACTAAAAATGCGACTCAGGGCAATGGTAACAGAAGTGGGGCCCAAAGTAATAGTAATGCTCAAAGAGGGAACGTTCCCGTATCCCTTAAAGTATGTACTTTTTGTGGCAAGAGAGGCCACCTAGCTTATCAGTGCTGGGCCAAGGAGAGAACCGAGAGATCGGGGCAGACAGTTGCCGCCGTATCTCAAACTCCATATGTGCCTGTAATGCAGGACTCCCGACAGAAGGAGTACCTAGCAACAAAAGTTCCTTTAATACAGGACTCCCGACAGAAGGAGTACCTAGCAGCTAATGTAAATCATCTAGACAGGGGTGTAGTAGCATGTGTGGTGCAACCCACTAGGGTTAAGCCAATAATAATTTCACCATCAGTGCAGGACAGTTACCGTCCCTTTATTTCATCTGGCAACGTGAGTTTAAATGGTTGCATGCATGAGGTAAAAATTCTGAGAGACACAGGTTCTACTAACACCCTCATGGTGAATCCTTACACTGAGTGCCCACCTGGCGAACCAGTTGTAATGAGAGGTGCTGGAGGCCAATTTTATGCATACTTGGTAAAAGGCGAAATTGAATGTGAGTTACTACAGGGTGAGGCCACCATAGCTTTGTGTAGGTCCCAAGATATCCCTGTGCCCGGGGTAACACTCCTTTTGGGAAATGATGTAGCAGGTGAGAAGGTCCGACCAGACCCCATTTTGTCACTTTCCCCTGTTAACGAGCCACTAACCGGTGAGCTCGAAAAGGAGATGCCAACAGTTTTCCCTGTGTGTGCTGTCACACGTTCAATGTCTCAAGTAGCAGTTCCCTCAGACAGAAATGTACCGAATGTAAGAGTTGATGAAAGGAATAATGAGAGTGTGAATGACGCTCCAACTGTGCCTGATGATGTGACAGGTGGATTTATCTGACACCTTTATGGCTCATCTTGACTCCAACGATGACCATGAAATCCCTCCAAATTGTCCTAGTGGCCTGGTAGAGCTACAGAGAGATGATAGTGAATGCAAGGAGTTAGCTGCCAGGGCCGTGAGTGAAGAGGAATGTGAGAAGGAGGGTGGTGAATGTTTCTACCTCAAAGGAGGAGTATTGTGGCGTAGATGGAGACAGCCACACAGACCAATCGATGACGGGGCCTGGGACGTCCATCAAGTAGTAGTCCCCAAACCTTGTTGTAGAGATATCTTGGAAATGGCACATTGTATACCATTGGCAGGACACCTAGGTGTGAGAAAAACTCTAGACAGAATCAGAACCCACTTTCACTGGCCAGGAATGCGTGCAGATGTAGTGGAGTTTTGTAGAGTGTGTCACACTTGCCAGATGACAGGAAAACCCAATCAGAAGGTGCCTGTACATCTTCTGGTGCCCTTGCCCGTCTTCGAGAATCCTTTTACTCGGGTGGTAGTGGACATTGTAGGCCCATTGCCTAAGACTTCCCAAGGTAACAATTATTTATTAACTATTATGGACATGGCAACTCGCTACCCAGAGGCTATACCCTTAAGGACTACCTCTGCTCCAACTGTCATCAAGGAACTGCTCAAATTCTTCACCAGAATGGGTTTCCCCCATGAGGTGCAAAGTGATCAAGGTAATAATTTTACCTCTAACATTTTCCAGCAGTCCCTGAAGGAGTTGGGTATCGAGCATGTTAAGTCGAGCACCTACCACCCAGAGAGTCAAGGGGTTCTCGAACGATATCATCAGACATTAAAAGGAATGTTGCGTAAATATTGTACAGAGACCGGAGTTGAGTGGGATAAGGGGGTACCTTTTCTTTTATTTGCTACTCGTGAGGTTCCAACTGAATCCCTGGGTTTTTCCCCTAATGAGCTAGTTTTCGGTCACCAGGTAAGAGGTCCTTTGCAACTATTGCAGGATAGCTATAGTTGGCCAGGAGGGGAACCAAAACCTCCTCAAGTATGTTTCAGATTTCAAAACCCGGCTGAGATCCTCATGTGAGTTTGCAGCTCAAAACTTAACAGTGGCTAAAAGCTCCATGAAGAACTGGTATGACAGAAAAGCCTGTGAGAGGGAGTTTCAGCCCGGTGATGAGGTTTTGGTTCTGCTTCCCCTTTTTGGCCAACCTTTATCTGCCAAGTTCAGGGGCCCATATAAGATCATTCAGAGGGTGAGCATTACCGATTACCTAGTGACTACCCCAGACAGGAGAAAGCCCACGCAAGTATTCCATATAAATATGTTGAAACCCTACCATAGGTCCCCTGATTCCTCTCCTCCAGATTCTCCCACTGTGGCAGTGAATGTCAGGACCTGTGGACAGCCTGGTGCGGACGAAGTCTTCAGTTCTCTTACTGACCCGCAACAGACTGTTCCAGAGCCTGAAGGTATCCATGCAGACTTTGACTTGTCATGTAGCCTATCCAACTTTCAGTATAATTCAGTAGCTTGGGGGGAATTACCATCTAAACTATGTCATCTTCCCTCTGATCAAGCGAACCAACTAATCTCTGTTTTATCTCAGTCTCCCAGTGTGTTCCGTGATACTCCAGGGCTCACTTCTTTGGCCTTGCACGACATAGACGTAGGGGATGCAACTCCCATTAAACTATCCCCCTACCGTGTCTCGCCACAACGCAGGAGTATACTGCAGGTCGAGCTTGACTTTATGTTATCAGATGAGCTGATCACAAGGGCCTTAAGCCAGTGGAGTAGTCCGGTCATACTTGTGCAAAAGCCAGACGGGAGCCATAGGTTATGTATGGACTATAGGCAAGTTAATGCTGTCACAAAGAACGATACCTACCCACTGCCACAGATCAAAGATTGCATTTAACTGGTTGGCCTCATACAGCAGTAAGTTTAACTTAATGAGAGGATTTTGGCAATTAGCTCTCCCTTGTAGCGAGGTAAATATCATGCTTTAGTAGTGCGCTTGCAAGCCTTCAGCTGTGAGATGCCTTGCAGTTCGAATAGCGCTCCAGCTACGTTCCGGCTATGTTCTGATGTGGTACCTGGAGACGTTGCCTACTTTGGGTGATATCCTTATTATATCCTCATTATAATCTTGCTGTTGCCAATCTGGTGGTGAATCTATTTATGTATTATGTTTAATATTATGTACTATACTCCTTAAACTCTTTTCTAGGGGAGAGGTCTGACATACGGAGCCCTGTATGTTTATTTAAGAGTTAGAATTAAGAGTTGAAGGAGTGCCAAACTACCCAGGCGGTGAAGCAGACCAGCGAGCGAACCAGCGAGTGGGAAACCAGCTCGTCTGCATACCAGCAAACAAGCCTTCACACCTGCGTGCATCATAGGGGACCCTGCAAACTACTTCGATGACCCGATGCTATGACGTATGATCGACGCCAGGAGACTCCATTGGACCACGCACCTCTTACGCAACTAGAGGAGCTGTGATTGGGGCGCGCACCATCACCCGCCTCCTGATTCGTTCCTACACCATCATTGTTTAGTATATAAGACCCGAGTAGTGGGCATTCAAATCAGTCTCATTTGGAGTTGGGAAGGTGAACTTGCAGCTGGAGGAAGACGGGGTGAAGTATTATAATGGGTTTGTGACTGTCAGTCAGATTATATAAGTGTGTGTTAAGTGTGTTCGGTGTAAACACTTATGTTATGTTGGTTAGTGAGATGTGTGATTGGGAATTAACGTTAACGCTACTATTATGTACTTAACTATTTGATTGGGAATTAACGTTAATGCTACTATTATGTACTTAACTATTTGATTGGGAATTAACGTTAACGCTACTATTATGTACTTGACTATTTGATTGGGAATTAACGTTAACGCTACTATTATGTACTTAACTATTTGATTGGGAATTAACGTTAACGCTACTATTATGTACTTAACTATTTTAGTTGACTGACTTGTGGACTAAAGCAACTCTTTAAGTAATTGGGTTATGATGAAAGTAATACTATTGTTTTATATTAATACTTACGAGTTCTTTCATTTTCTTTTAAGTAAGCTTACATTGCTTAACGGTGCTTAGTACGGTGATACTATTGTCTCTTATTAGTAATATCGCCTTAGACTAACATGGCTGTGTTAATATTACTTCTAGTAATTTCCTAAGCTGAAGAAAATTCTTTTAGCTGACAATAGTATCATCGTACTAAGCACCGTTAAGCAATGTAAGCTTACTTAAAAGAAAAAGATACAGATATATATCTCTGTGCTATCTAGATTCATCAAGTTAACCACTTGAGGATCAAGATACGTAACAACATATATATATATATATATATATATATATATATATATATATATATATATATATATATATATATATATACTGTATATATACACCATACACAATTACATCACATAAACACATACAGTACATACGTGTACTTAAAAACACACACACATACATACACACACACACACACACACTACACAAGTGCCTATGTACTTCCCTCTAATCCACACACACTCAGAATTACATTCATACACCCACACTATAATAAAACACACACACACACACACACGCAAGGAGATGGATAGATATTGACATTGAAAATGATAGAAGCAGTTACAACCCCCCCCCCCCAAACACACACACACACACACACAAAGAGATGGATAGATTTTGACATTGAAAGGATAGAAACAGTGACACTTCCCCCCCCCCCCCCCAAAAAAAAAAAAAACAAAAAAAAAAAACACACACACACACACAATGGTAAACAAAGGAAGCAGGAAGAGATAACCCCAGATAACAGACACACACACACACACACAGAGTGCTTCGCATGTTTCACTCCCTAAACTGGAACAAGACCTCACGGGCCTCACCGTGTTCAGCGGTAGAGTGTAAAGGCTATCAGCCTATGCCCGAGAGGGTAGTTGGAATATAGAAAAAACAAAAAAAACACACACACACACGGAAGTAACGATAAAGGGTATTGTGTACACATCCCTGGTCATTTGGTTCCAGCCACAGACCTGACGACAAGTAAGCTACAATATTTTCCCTTTTATTCTCCATTTGAAGCATATTCTTGGGTTTTAATTTGGTGACTTGCCCTAATTTCCAATGTCCGTGACATTGCGCCAGGTGCCTGATCATTAGTTTCCCAATGTTTCGTATGTTTTCAGTAGATTTAAAGAGAAATTTATGATGAAAGCCGGTGAGTTAACCAGGAGGGTTGAACAAACAATATGGCGACCGAGTGAAACTTGGGAAGCAGGCTGGTTATCCCTTGGGGCAATTATCGTTTGAATAATACATTAATTATAATAAATACCTGATAATTGCAGGCTTAAGGTTAAAGAAAGTCGTAATATTTAAGTGTTTTTTATTTAATTTGGTCAGATTATACACTTAGCACCAATCAAGATGATAGACATAGCCCTATGATATTTTTGTCACAATTAGAATACTATAATATTGCATAACAGGGCATATTCATTATTTTATTCACAAGTTATTGAGGAATATTCACGAAACAGTAGGTTAGGGCTACTTCATCCACAATATCTCACTCCTTCGGAATTGTCTCGTGACAATCTCGTCGCGATCGAAGTTATCTGGTAGACTATCGCTTTTATTGCGCTACTGTCTCACTGTAATCGCCCGGTCATACCAAAAACAGCGTTGCCAATAATGACGGATCGATCTCTGAAATCGCAATGAAGGACGCAATGACATCGTAATTAATCGATATTGTCGCAATGATGTTGCACAATTGTCGCACAATATTCGCAATTATCGTTTGAAGGTCGACCAATTCGCACACCTTTTCCATGAGTTGCGACAAACGAGACCTTGATGCGAGTACTGAGATTCTACTGAGATAAGGTGAGAATGAAGTGAGACAATGCCCGATTATGTCGCATTTGTCGCAGCAGTCGTCCATTCGCAGCCGGATTTTAAACTTTTCAAAATCTAACGGCGACCCTAGCGACTTCTGGGGGACTTGTGGGGGGGTTTGTGAGACTATTGTGAGACTACTGCGATTAATTGCGACTATATGGTCGATAATTGCGAATACTGGACATAGAAAAAAAAAAAACTGTCGCAAGCTGTTTCATCGCATTTGAAGTCGCCGAGTCGCACAGTGGGATCCCACCTTTACCTTGTTATCTGACAACGCCCCAGAATTCTCAGAACAGTTATGGAAACCATTCACAAGAAAATGCGGCATATAGATTGCTATTCTTCTCCATACTGCCAACAAGGCAAAGCAATCTGCGAACGCAGCCACAAGACCATTAACAACCAACTGCGAACTCGCCTCATAGCCCTCCAAACAACTAACTGGCCCTCCCAAATCAAAATGATAAAGTGGGGTATAAATTCATGCCCTCGCAAAGACGGCATCACACCCCACGAACGCTTATACGGCGTCGCCCCATTATTACTACCCTTTCATCATCTAGCCAAACCCTCCAACTCGCAAATAAACATCGACCCGCTACAACACCTAAAAAACACCCTACACACAGCCCAAGTGTGCCAGGATATACAACGGGACACCATATCACCACAAAATCCCTACGCCATAGGAGACTCATTCATGGTAGCGAAGCTACCCATCATCAATAAACTGGGCCCCCATTACGTAGGTCCCTACAAGGTGTTGAAAATTTCCAATCCTTACCAAATCATCGTAGATTATCACGGAGAGGCTAGGACATACCGCAATCGCTTCGTGAGGATCTACCGTCCTTTGGATATTGATGAGATACGCCACCTGCCTCCTCCTGCGACAGGTAGCCAACCGCAAACACCACCTACAAACCTACCACTACCACAATACCACCAAACCCCACCAACCAACAGTCATCGCAAACAAACACAACCCTCACAACCACCTTCCTCCCCCCCACCACCCTCCCCATCACCACACTCTACCCCTACCATTCCCAAACCAAAATTCAAACCCTCAACGTCACACAAACCTACTAAAAAAACATACCTTCGTACGAGCTATTAATTACGATCCCGCCAACCACGCAATTTCGCTCAAGAACAAAAATGTTACCCCACACCATCCCTAGTCCTCGTACCAGGACTAACACGTCCAAATCAAGCCTAAAACGACCACCAACCTCTCCCGCAACCTCCTCTCCACCTTCACCGAAAAAAAAACAAACAAACAATCCTTCTCCCTCACCATCACTCCAGAAATCCCTCCCATCCTCACTTGTCTCACCGTAGTCAACAACCTCATCATTTCCATCTTCAACACTAAACCCTCATACTCTTCCCCAACCCCTCCTGAGCCAACCTCATCACCTACCTCAACCCCTAAGCCATGCTCTACCTCAACACTTACCCAACCTTCCACTTCCCAACTTCCTCAATCTTTTCCTTCCACCTCTCAAACAACCCCACTCACTCAACCTCATCACCTAACTCAACCCCTAAGCCATGCTCTACCTAAACACTTACCCAACCTTCCACTTCCCAACTTCCTCAATCTTTTCCTTCCACCTCTCAAACAACCCCACTCACTCAACCTCATCACCTAACTCAACCCCTAAGCCATGCTCTACCTAAACACTTACCCAACCTTCCACTTCCCAACTTCCTCAATCTTTTCCTTCCACCTCTCAAACAACCCCACTCACTCAACCTCATCACCTAACTCAACCCCTAAGCCATGCTCTACCTAAACACTTACCCAACCTTCCACTTCCCAACTTCCTCAATCTTTTCCTTCCACCTCTCAAACAACCCCACTCACTCAACCCACAACCCATCAAACCAGCAACAACTACTACCTCTACCTACACCCGCCCTCACCACTCGTTAACCACCATGTCTCCGACCACGCCCTACATCTCGAAGGTGAAATGGAGCGCTGACCAGCACAACTTTTTCAAAATCAGCTTCGTGGACGAAGCTCAAACAGCAGCTATCATCAACGAAAAACCATCATTCCTATCAATTTTCACCAATCCTTCACGTATGTTTCACCAACACGCAATATATGATATAGTACTAGAGCGCATTAAAGTAAAGTCTATCATAACCAGTGAATTAAGGTGTATAGTGTATAGCGAGAGCGAGAGAGAGAGATAAGCATATTCCTAGTTCCCTCGTGGATCCTCGGCCTTGCTCGGCTAATACATGTTTATAACCATTGTCCAAGTATAATTAAGTATTGCTATTCTACATAACAAGTGAATCATTAAAGTTGTTCATAAGATGTACGCAGTGTTATAATTTACCCTTTACTCCTTCTGTGCATGTGTTGTGTGATTTTGACTTCTCCAGTTAAGTAGAACCTACCAAATTCCTATATAAACCCGGGAAAAACCCTGCCATAACAGTATATATAGTATATTGAAATAAATTCTCCAGGTAGAATTTCCTTTCTCCTTAATATAAATAGGAAAAAGGCTAAGTATCCTTTATCACACCGTGGTAGAGTAGATTAAAGCATGGACAATCGTCCTGACTGTCGGTGGTTCAAGCCCCGCTGAGAGTATTGGAATATATATTTATAGATATGTATGTAGAGAGAGAGAAGAGAGAAAGAGAGAGTCGCATATAGCGTTAGTAAAGTATATGTAAACACAAATTGTGACTAGGGACCATTTACTCGCCAAAATTTGGTGGCTATCGGAAATAATAGAGCATCCCAGGGGAGGCCGCCCTTAATCTGTGGAGCCTGGTGGTGTACAGGGGTGCAGGCCTTATCTCCAACAGTGGTGACGGTGATTCTATATTGGCTGTTGGTTTATAAATTATATGTTATGTTTCGCCTGTGCTACTTTATTTACTGTGTTTTTATTTACTTATTTGTATTTTATATTATTTTTATCGTGAGGACGAAGGTTGACTGTGTTTGTTAAACGTGAGGACAAAAGGGATTATTACCCATAATTGTCTTTTGCTTTTATGAGTGAATGTGTAGGTGACTGTGGTAGTGGGGTATGAAAGAATGATTGGTGTATAAATAAGTTATGGAGTTAGCCTTCCTAAATTATAATTGTATATTAAGAAATAATATGAATATAATAGTATAAAACAAGTATTATATTTTACTGATCCCACCATTGATTAAGAGAAGGAGTAATATTATTCAGTAATTATTGAGTGCTTAGTCTTTAGTACATACCTTACTTTGAAATCACAGTACCTATGTTAACACCTTACGAGCGGCCTATGCGGTTTATTTATATGTACCGCCCAGCGGGGTGTTTTTAGCCAAAATAGGGCTGTTTACGTGATCATTTTCATGCCTAAATAAGACCCAGAACGTAAAACAAGTATCTATCCTGAAAGGGCATAAACAGAGCTTTCGAATGACACCATAACGATCCTTTTATGATGGCTAGTTTTCTTGCAATAACCGTGCAATGCGAGTGCAAAAAGCATGTAATTAGGCACTTTCCCCATACAATTCCGTATATAGCGAGTGAGAGAGGGAGGGAGGAGGTGGGATTCGTGTCAGTAGGTTCGCCGCGGTGGTCTGGAGCAGTCATACGCTCGCTACTCTCCTGCCACCACTTGTCTCTCTCTCTCAGCCACATTACGTGCTGAAATTGCCACACGATATATGTCGAGCACCGCCACATAGTCCAGCTTTATTTAACTCGACTTATGTTGCTCGCCGACATTTAAGGGTTAATTGAGGTGATTTCACTTACAGTGGCGCAGTGTGTAGGATACACCTTCTCTTTATCTGGGATTAGTATATTACAGGAGCTCTGGTGGCAGTAAAATCTCTCTTTAATTAAATCTCGGAGCTGCTGGCCATAGTGTGCTTTAGTGAGCCTACTAGGTGGGTTCACTTTCTCTAGAGTAGTTCGAACTCTGATCTTTAACTATGAGTGGTGTAGCCGACATACTCAAGGAGGCTAAGGCATTGGGTGTGAATGGTGAAGAGGCATTGCTCAAGTTGATTACGCTTGCGAATGAGAGAGATGAAAAAGCAGCTGAGAGAGATGAAAGAGCAGCTGAGAGAGAGCGACAAAAAGAGGAGTGAGAAAGTGGGGAGAGAGAGAAAGCGTGTGCCCATGAACTTGCCCTTGCTACACTTAAAGCTCAGTCACCAAGTATTGAGAACCGTGACGGTAACCCCTCTCGAACTGTAGGAGATTCAGGTAAAGCTCGTATCCCTCCCTTCTCTGACGGAGATGATATAGATTCCTATTTGCTTAGATTTGAAAAAGTAGCTAAGTTTTATGGTTGGAAGGAGGAAGACTACCCGCTGCACCTTGGAACTCTACTGAGAGGTAAGGCACTCAAAGTTTATGTAGGCTTACCCGCTGACATCTCTGACGTCTATAAGGCTTTGAAGAAAGCCCTACTTCAGGCATTTCAGGTTGATTCTAATGCTTACCGTAAGATGTTCAGAGGCATGAAGGTGCAAGGTGATGAGCCCTTTGTACAATTTTTAGCCAGACTCGAACAAGTGTTTGGAAGGTGGCTGGTGTTATCTGATGTAGGTGAGTCTTATGAAGGTTTGTATGCTTTTGTAATTAGAGATAAGTTTTTAGCAAGTTGTACTCCAGACTTGAGAGTATTCCTCAATGAACGTGGAGCCAAGACTAATACTGATCTAGCCAAAGCTGCGGACTTGTACAGGAATGCTAATTTTTCACGTAAGGGCAACCCAAAGACTTCTGCACCCAAGTTAGAGGAGAAGAGGTACAATAAACCGGCAGAAAAGGCCGGGAAACCAGACGACGACGCATACAACAAAACGTACCCCCGTAAGTCACGAATTAAATGTTATATTTGTGGAGGTGACCATGTAAAGGCACAGTGTCCTCAGAATAAGTATGGAGATTCTGGTAATGTGGCTAAAGTTTTGTTTTTGCCTCTACAGAAAGACGTCCAGGAACCATAGTGGATCCTTGTGGCAAGATCGGAGACAAGAATGCCGAGGTTTGTCTGGATACCATGTGTGATACTGTGATTGTACACCCCAGATTCATTTCAGGTAAAGTCCCATCCAGTCCAATGTGTACAGTGTATGACTTTCTAGGTGTGCCTCACAAGTTTCCTAAAATGGATGTAGATATTGACTGTAGATTCTTTTCTGGCAAAGTTAATGCTGTTATTGCTTCTATCAGATGCACAGATGTACTGCTCGGAACAGTACCTGGTGTTGCAGTACCGTCCTTCACTGTTGGAGAAAAAGGTGTTGAGACAGATGTCAAGGTTTCTGCAGTAACAACCAGGGCTGGGGCAAAGAAGGATGCAGCAGTTACACCGGCACCTATAATTAATGATGCAGGTTTTTCTGTAGATACTAAACCTTTCCAGAAGGCCCAGGCTGACTGTAAATCGCTGAAGTCGCAGTGGCAGATGGCGGAATCACAGAAGGTTATCAGCCATAGAGGTAGGAAAGTGAAGTATGAACAAATCAATAGCCTGCTTTACAGAATTTGCCTAGAGAGTAAAAATGCTGAAGAGATAGGTAACAAGTAACTTGTGGTGCCTAAAGAATTTAGGAATAGGGTACTGAATTTGGCCCATGACGGTTTGCTAGCCAGACAGTTCTCTCACCGTAAGACTGCTGGTAAAATATATCAAAAGTTCTTTTGGCCAGGTGTAGGTGCTGATATTGAGAGGTTTTGTCGGTCCTGTGAGGTGTGCCAAAAATTCACTCACAAGGGTAGAGTTAAATCTGCACCCCTATCTAAACTGCCAGTGGTCTCGGAACCCTTTTCTAAAGTAGCCATTGATATTGTTGGTCCAGTGGTGCCCAGGTCCAAACGTGGTCACAAATATGTTCTTACTCTGATTGACCGTGCAACGAGGTTCCCTGAGGCTGTTCCCCTTAAGAATATAGATACTATCACTGTTGCAGAGAGCCTTGTGGAGATCTTTTCTAGGGTGAAGATTCCAAAGGAAATCTTGTCTGATAATGGTAGCCAATTCAAATCTGATTTAATGTCTGAGATTAACAAGTTACTCTCTGTTAAGGCAGTTCACTCTAGTCCCTATCATGCTCAGAGCAATTGATGCATTGAGAGGCTTAACGGTACTTTTAAGAACATGCTAAAGAAAACTTGTGCTGAACATCCTGAGGACTGGGATCGGTATATTCCAGCGGTTCTTTTCGCTTACAGAGAATTACCAAATGACTCTCTTCTCAAATTTACACCATTTGAACTGTTGTATGGTAGGAGTGTGAGAGGACCCTTAACTATTCTCCATGAACTTTGGGCCAATGAACAGCTTGAAGAGGAGCTTAGAAGTTCTTATCAGCATGTCCTTGATCTCAGAGACAGGTTGGAGAAGTCGGCAGAGTTAGCAGTCCAGCATTCTGAAGCTAGCAGTGAACAGTATAAAGAATACTTTGACAGGAAGACTCAGCCGAGGAAGTTGTCTGTTGGGGACGAGGTGTTGCTGTTGCTACCGACCAACAACAATAAGCTTCTCATGCAGTGGAAGGGACCGTATAAGGTAGTACAGGTAAAGAATCGAGTGGACTACATAATTGATGTACGGTGTAAACAAAAGTTGTACCATATTAACATGCTTAAGAAATTTTACAGGAGACTGAAGGATGATGATCAGAATGCTGCGGTATCACACACTGACCATTCCTCACCCGAGTTCTTTTGTAAAGCTGTAGGTACAGGTATCGTGGAGACAGAGGCTGTGGAGAACGGCGATGATGGTACTATTCCCCTTTGTAACTTTGACCAAATATCTTCTGTACACATCAACCCTGATCTTACTGATTCCCAAAAGGCAGATCTTGAGGCACTGTTGGAGGAGTTTCCAGATGTTGTAACGGACATTCCTGGTAGGACCGAGTCTGCTGAGCATCGTGTTAGACTGACTTCAGGTGTTCCTGTTCATAAGAAACCCTACCCAATGCCTAAACATTTACAGAAAGTGTTCGAGGAGGAGGTGGAACGGATGCTAGATCTGGGTGTCATAGAGCCTTCAGATTCTCCATACTGTTCTCCAGTAGTACTTGTGAAGAATAATGATTCATACAGGCTATGCATTGATTTTCGTGCTCTGAATGATGTGACTGTTTTCGATGCCGAACCAATGCCTACCCGTGATGATTGCCTGTCTAAATTCATTGATGATAAATATATATCTGAACTTGATATGAACAAAGGGTACTGGCAGATTCCTCTTCATCCAGATTCAAAGGCATGTACTGCATTCGCTACTAACCAGGGACTGATGCAATTCACCCGCATGCCCTTTGGGTTAAAAACGGCTTGTGCTACATTCATTAGGTTGATGAGGAAGGTAACTAAAGATCTTGCAAACACAGCCTGTTACTTTGACAACTTAGTGATCCATAGTAAAGATTGGAGTTCTCATTGTAAACATCTAAAAACTTTTCTTGTAAGACTGGGAGAGCATGGCTTAACGGTAGGTCCTAAAAAGTGTTTCCTGGGGTTCTCTACCATAAAGTACCTTGGTTACTCCCTTGGAGAAAATAAGTTGTCACCTCTTGAGGACAGGGTTAAGGTTATTCAGGAGCTTCCCTTACCTACAACTAAGTCACAGTTGAGGTCATTTATGGGTACTATGAATTTTTACAGGCAGTTTGTTCCTAGCTTTGCTGAACTCGCTAGCCCCTTGACTGATATGCTAAGGAAGGGATGCCCTACTAAGTTACAGTGGTCTCCTAACCTTGAGGAGAGGTTCCATTCATTGAAGAGAACGCTTTGCGATCAGCCTATCCTTAGACTCCCTAACTTGGAGAATATCTTTTATCTCAGGACTGATGCTAGTAATGAAGGTCTTGGAGCTGCCCTTCTGCAGGAGGCCGACGGAGTACTGATGCTATGCCAGCCGTAAACTACTGGACAGGGAGAAGAATTATTCAGCTATTGAGAAGGAATGTTTGGCTGTGGTCTGGGGCATAGAGTATTTCCGTAAGTATTTGTATGGCACAAAGTTCATCTTGCAAACGGACCATCAGCCACTGACCTACATTCGGAACATGCAGAATACTAATGGCAGGTTGATGCGGTGGGCGCTAGCTCTTCAGTCATATACCTTCAGAATTGAGTATATCAAGGGTAAGGACAATGTCATTGCTGACCTTCTTAGCAGGTCCTAGCTCATAATCCAGACTTCAACGAATCCTCATATTACCTGACTAGGGTCTATATTCGAGGAAATATAGTTTGTGTGGGGGTATTGTCAGGGATATTTATGATTCGTAATTCTTTAGTAAGTGTGAATATATTCAGATGAATGAATCCATGTATGGGTGTTAGTGAGAGCCTGTGTTTTGGTTGAGGGTTCATTGTTTCGAGTAGCTTCGGTACGTGTGAGAGCGGTACAAGTGAGCGCGAGAGGGAGTTTCCTTTCCTAGTGTTTGGTGCTTCGAACTATGCTCATGAATTATCTGTTTATCCATAATGAGATAGTTAAAGCTTAATATTAACTTTCTTAACTTTGTTTAAACCCCCTGCTAGGTAGTCTCTCTACAGCACACGGCGAGTTCACAGCTCCTCCTTTACCTAGTGAGTGTTATAGTTTACAGTAGAGTACCGTGGAGTAAAGTGGTGTTCGTAATTTGCGAAGTTATTATGAAGTTATAGTGCTTTATTAGATAATTGTTATGGACTATTACTCTACAGCGTTTCTTTCATTACTGTAGGCAGTGTGTGGTTGCTGCCGTGTGCTGGGTGGGCCTCACCTTGCCCCAGAGCTCCTTTCTTGTATAAGACAGATAGTTCACGATATTCTGCACTTCTTGGCTACTCCCGACTACCCAGCGAGTGGAGTAATCTTCACCGCCCTTTCGTCTTGGTTCCCCTACAATCCTACATGGTTATTGGCTGACAACTCGAGTGGTGACATCATGGTGGCCTGGTGATAAGGTGATTGTGATAGAGGGCCTGTGTGAGGGGCCTACCTGTATCACCACTGGTTGGGGGCCTGTGTGAAGGGCCTACCTGTATCACCACTGGTTGGAGGGCCTGTGTGAAGGGCCTACCTGTATCACCACTGGTTGGAGGGCCTGTGTGAAGGGCCTACCTGTATCACCACTGGTTGGAGGGCCTGTGTGAAGGGCCTACCTGTATCACCACTGGTTGGAGGGCCTGTGTGAAGGGCCTACCTGTATCACCACTGGTTGGAGGGCCTGTGTGAGGGGCCTACCTATATCACCACTGGTTGGGGGCCTGTGTGAAGGGCCTACCTGTATCACCACTGGTTGGAGGGCCTGTGTGAAGGGCCTACCTGTATCACCACTGGTTGGAGGGCCTGTGTGAAGGGCCTACCTATATCACCACTGGTTGGAGCCTGTGTGAAGGGCCTACCTGTATCACCACTGGTTAGAGGGCCTGTGTGAAGGGCCTACCTGTATCACCTCTGGTTGGGGGCCTGTGTGAAGGGCTTACCTGTATCACCACTGGTTGGGGGCCTGTGTGAAGGGCCTACCTGTATCACCACTGGTTGAGGGCCTGTGTGAGGGACCTACCTGTGTCACTACTGGTGGAGGGCCTGTACAAAGGAGTACAAAGGAAATCAAGCAACAACAGATCTAGTGACCCTTCTAGGTTGCTTGTCCTCCAAAACACTGAGGATCAAGTGTCCAAACAGTGGTTTAGAGTGGGTAAGGGAACATTGGAAAGGGAATTACTGCCCTGGAACTAATGTCCGTGGCAGGATTAGGAAGTTAGTAGGGGACAGATGGGTTAGTAACTGAGGGGGGGATAAAATAAAGTTATTCATTTACAAACGCAGTCAGTCGCGGGTTTGAAGAGAGATATTTGTCTAGGCGGAGTTTAAATGAATCAACGGTGATGCAGTCTATAACGTTTCGGGGAAGCCCATTCCACAAGTTGACAACTCGATTGAAGAAAAAATTCTTAGATTCGTGTGAGTTAAAAGATTTACCAATAATTTTGCAACCGTTTCCCCGCGTGTAATTAGATTGGTCGATAGTGAAGTACTTACTACAGTTCATATTGTCGATGCCTTTGATGATTTTGAACACTTGAATTAAGTCACCTCTTAATCTGCGCTGGGTTAAAGGAAATAGATTTAATTCTCTAAGACGCTCTTCGTATGGTTTGTTCTTTAGGCTAGGTATCATTTTGGTAACTCTACGTTGAACTCGTTCTAGCTTGTTTATATCGTTTTGGTAATAAGGGCACCAGGATTGAACGCAGTATTCCAGAAGAGGGCGGACTAAGGAATTGTAAAGGGTTAGGATAACTTCTTTGGATTTATGCTCAAATGACCTGCCTATAAAGCCAATTATTTTGTTTGCCTTCTTAACAACTTCTGAACATTGTTGACTCGGTTTTAGGTTACTCGATATTGTTACTCCCAGATCGGTTTCTCTGTTTACATTCTTAAGCTGAGTGCCATTCATCGAATAGTTTGCTTTCTCATTTAGGTATCCGATATGTAGTACTTTACATTTATCCGCATTGAAACTCATTTGCCAAATTTGGGCCCAACATGACAATTTATCTAGATTGTGTTGCATATCGTCAACTTGTTCTTTTGAGAGTACGCTATTTGCAATTTTTGTATCGTCAGTAAATTTTGAGATTGTACAGGTGAGGCCCTCATCTATGTCGTTGATGTAAATTAGAAAGAGAATTGGTCCTAGTACCGATCCCTGGGGTACCCCGCTACTTACATTGGTCCATTTAGATGCCTTACCGTTTATGACTACTCTTTGCTTTCTGTCGCTGAGCCAATTTTCTATCCATTTCAACACACCGTCTTGTATTCCATGCGCTTTTAGTTTTAGCAGTAAACGTTTGTGGGGAACTTTGTCAAAGGCCTTTTGAAAATCAAGGTATATAATATCTACAGCTTTACTCTCATCGTAGAGGTTGAGGATATCGTGGAAGAAGTCTAAGAGGTTTGTTAAACAGGAACGTTTTTTACGAAAGCCGTGTTGAGTATCTTTAAGTATGTTATTTTCCTCTAAGTGATTTACGAGTCTGTCTCGTATGACCGTTTCTAGCATTTTACATACAACTGAGGTTAAGCTAATTGGACGATAGTTACTGGGTAGGGATTTGCTGCCTTTTTTGAATATCGGTGTTACGTTGGCTAGCTTCCACTGATCAGGCATAGTTCCAGACTGCAAGGATTTATTGAAAAGTAATGTCAGTGGTTTGGAGAGCTCATCCTTAGCTTCCTTCAGAACTCTAGGCGAGATTGTATCAGGTCCAGGCGTTTTATTTACCTTGTTTATCTAAACAATTCAATACTTCTCTCTCTGTAACGGTGATATTGCTTAGAACATCTGAATTATCAATCTGAATCGGCGATGGTGTAGGGATATCACTGAGGTCTTCTGTTGTAAAAACTGATGCAAAGAAGGTATTGAGGGCATTACTCATTTGTACTTCGTCTTTGGTGTATTCTCCATTTTCATCGACTAACGGTCCAACAGTTGAAGTAACTACTTTTTTCTTTCTGATATAACTATAGAATTCTTTCGGGTTTGTTTTACTTTGATTCGCAATATGTAACTCTAAGGTCTTTTTACTTTGCTTAATTAACTTTTTGGCTTTGCGTCGTAGCTCTACAAATTTCACCCGTTCTTCGTCATTTTGTGAGGATTTTAATCTATCATTAGCAAATTTTTTAGCAAGCAGGCAGTTTGAAATATCTTTATTCCACCATTTGGGCTTATTATGGCCTGGACGCCGTATTTTCGATGGTATGCAGTCTTGCACTGCTTTTAGGTAAGTGGTTTCGAATAACTTCCAAGATGTATTTATGTCATTATTGTTAATTAAAAAGCTCCAGTCAGTTTCTTTAAACATAGCTCTAAGTTTATGGAAGTTTGCTTTCTTGAAATTAGGGACTTTTTCGATGCTGCTATTTGGTTCGTTACTAGTAAACTTTAAAGTGAAAGTTATCGTACGATGGTCGCTGTTACTGAATTCATCACCAACATTCAAATTCTCTATTAATTCTTCTTTTGTTGCAAGTACAATGTCAAGAACGTTATTTCCACGGGTCGGCGTTCGAACAAATTGATAAAGCGAACTCTCTTGCAAGTTCGTATACAAGTCATGTCCGGAGTGTGAAGTAAGAGTATCGCCCCACTTGGTCACAGGTAAATTAAAGTCGCCAAAAATTACGGTATCTTGTGAGTTACTTACATATGCAATTTGTTCATAAATTTCTCGGTCAGTTTGCACTGATTGAGCTGGAGGTCTGTATATTAATGCAAGTATTATTTTTGTACCTTTATTATTCTTTATTAGCACAAAAGATGCGTCGACATTCACAATTTGAGGTTTTGACAAGAGGGTAGGGTTAAGACTTTCTTTGATATAAAGTAAAACGCCACCTCCATTTCGATTTATTCGGCTTTTCTCAAACATTACATAACCGGGAAGTGAATACTCTGCTAAAAAGTCTCTATCTTCTGTATTGAGCCAAGATTCTGTTATGCCAATCACATCATAATTTTCTGTAAATACTAGCTCCTCTAAATCTGAAAATTTATTGCGTATGCTACGAGCGTTTGCATAGAAAACCTTTAAATTTGTTATTTTAGAACTCCCGGAACGCTCTTTAATAATATTTTTGGTTCTTGTCGGATCTACATTTATGTTCATGGCTGTCCTCGGTCCTCGCTGTCTTCGGTCCTTATCGCTGGTGGTCCTTGGTTGCCTCTGTTTTTTTCTTGGCGTTGGATGATTTATGTCACTGCTGCTTCTTCTCGGATGGCGTTTTTTGATCCATGGCTGCGGACTGCTTCGTGTAGGAGACGACCCATGCGTGCTGAACCCACAGGGTTTAGATGAGTGCCATCCTTGTGGAACAGAGTAGGCTGGTTGTAGAAGTTGTCCCAGAGGTTGATGAATTCAACTTCTTCCCTCAGACACAAATATTTTAGTCGGCTATTTGTGCTGAAGGCCTTGTCGTAGAATTTATCAGGTGCGTCGATCTTGGGGAGAATGCCTGAGATGATGATATTCCTTGACTTGTTTTTGTAGTGCTGGATCATCTTGCGATATTTCTCCATCAACTCTTCGGATCTGGTGCGCATGACGTCATTTGAACCAGCATGGATGACAAAAAGGGTATTTTCATTTGCATCCTTTGTGGTATCTTCGAAGGCTTCCACAATGTCGTCCAGTCCAGCTCCTGGGATGCAAAATCTTTTTCGTTTATTTGGGACTCTGTCGCAGAACTCTTCGACCTGTCCTCGTAGGATGGAATCCCCAATGAGCCTGGTCTCTTCTGGTTCGTCTTCCATCTCTACCAATATCTCAAATCTGTTTGACATTGTGACTGGTAGATGAGACCTTTTCTGCGTTGGCCGTGCACCGTTCCTCACTGGTGTAAATCCGGAAACCTGTGGTGGCGGGACTCTACGTACAGGTCGGGGAAAGGAGTGGTTAGAACGGGGGCGAGGGGTTGGTACTGTTCGTGCTAGCAGGCTTCTTGCACGAGGAGTGGGGGAGAGACTAAGGTGAACAGGGCGGCTGGCCTGGTTTGATGTCGGCTCAGGTTCGTCAGAAGCATCTGCTGCAGTGTCTACTGCAGGTGTTGGATTGTTGGCAGATGACGTTGGGGCGGTGGTGGATGCTGGAGTTGAAACAATTGGAGTTAGTGATACTCCAACGTTGAGTGTTACAAACTCTTGGAGTGATTCCAGCTTCCTGGTGAGGGCGTTGATCTTGTTGTGGGCTTCATCCAATTTTGCTGTCAAATCCTCTCGTTGCTGGCAGAGTCGGCAGACTTGTGGATCGGCAGGAGCAAACATGGAAGCACCAAACCTACCGGCGCAGTTCGTACAGGCACGAGGCATGGTGACGATCACTTTCTTCAGATCACTTCACTCACTTAAAAACACTTAACTCACTTTAAAAACACTAAACTCACTTTAAAAACATTAAACTCACTTTAAAAACACTTCACTTACTTAAATAGGCCTAACCGAAAACAAATTTTTTGAAATACACACAAATAGGTTATCAGCGGTGATAGCCTAACCGAAAATTAAAACAAAAACAAAATTAAATTTGAATACGCAGTGATAGCCGTACCGAAAACAATTTTATGTTTATTTAAACAGAAATAGGCCACCAGGGGTTATAGCCTATCCTAATCGAAAACAAAAATTATGAAATACCGTTACGCAGAAATAGGCCACCAGCGGTGATAGCCTAACTGAAAATTTAAAAATTGAAGTACGCAGAAATAGGCCACCAGGGATGATAGCCTAGACTATGTGTGAGGGGCCTGCCTGTATCAAGAGTGTGACGTTTGAACGTGGTCTGGGAACGTGCCTGGTTAATCTTTGACTGGTGTCGTGGTACTAGGACTATAACTATTAGTGACTCCTAGCAGGACTTTTTTACAGCGGAAGTCAAGATCATATAACCCATAGAATGCAGCTCCTCTAGCGACCCATAATTGTCTTTTGCTTTTATGAGTGAATGTGTAGGTGACTGTGGTAGTGGGGTATGAAAGAATGATTGGTGTATAAATAAGTTATGGAGCTAGCCTACCTAAATTATAATTGTATATTATGAAATAATATGAATATAATAGTATAAAACAAGTATTATATTTTACTGATCCCACTATTGATTAAGAGAAGGTGTAATATTATTAAGTAATTATTGAGTGCTTAGTCTTTAGTACTCACCTTACTTTGAAATCACAGAACCTATGTAAATTGAGGTGATTTCACTTACAGAGACAAAGAAGGAAGGAATCTTGCCACGAGGTTGCTTCTCACTCTCCTCTTCACTCACGGCACAGGCAGCTAACTCCTTACACTCACTGTCATCTCATTGTAACTCTACCAGGCCACTAGGTCAATTAGGAGGGGTTTCATGATTATCATTTGGCTCAAGGTTAGCCATAAAAGTGTCTGACAGATCTACTACAGTCTCCACATCAGGCACAGTTGGAGCATCATTCACTACTCTTTCATCCCTTTTATCTACCTTCACAGTTGGTACATTTGTATCAGAGGACCATAGGTCGAGTGACAGCACACACAGGGAAAACCTTTGGCATCTCCTTCTCGAGCTCACCAGTCAGCGGCTCGTCAACAGGGAAAAGTGACAAAACTGGGTCTGGTCGGACCCTCTCACCAGCCACATCATTCCCCAAAAGGAGTGTTACCCCAGACACAGGAATATCCTGAGGCCTACACAAAGCTATACAGGCTTCACCCTTCAGCAAATCACACTCAATCTCTCCATTCACTAAGTAAGCAGGAAATTGGCCTCCAGCACCTCTCATTATTACTGGTTCGCCAGTTGGGCATTCAGCATAAGGATTCACCATGAGGGTGCTAGTAGAGCCAGTATCTCTCAAATTGTTCACTTCATGTACACAACCATTCCGTTTCACATTTCCAGATGAAATAAAGGGACGGTAACTGTCCTGAACTGATGGGGATATTACTACAGGTATATCCTGGACAGATGGGGATATTACTACAGGCTTAATCATTGCGGGTGGCACCACACACGCTACTACACCATTTCCTGTCGGGTTTACATTAGTAGCTAGGTACTCCTGCGGTCGGGAGTTCTGCATCAAAGGCACATTTGGGTGGTTTTGATTATTGGGAGAGGCAGATACTGCGGCTACTGTCGGCCCCGATCTCTCGGCTCTCTCTCTTTGGCCCAACATTGATATAGCTTATCAATGTTGGGCCTCTCTTGCCACAATAAATACACACTTTCTGGGATACATTGCCCTTATAAGCATTATTATTATTGGTTTGGACCCCACCTTTGTTACCATTACCAGGAGTCACATTCTTAGTTAGGGGAGCATGTTTTGTTTGGCTAGCATGGGGAGACGTTACAGGTTTTTGCGAGTGACTGGATTTGTCAGATTTGTGATTGGAGAACTTAGAATTATCATAGGGCTTCTTCCCACGGAATTTGTTGTTTAGTACATAGGTATCAGCCATGTCTGCACCTTCGGCAACATTATCTACCTTTTTCTCTCCCAAGTGATAGGCTACTGATGAATCTATCTTCCATAGGAAATTCACAAGCAAGATTAATTCTTTCAGACCCTTGAAATCAGTGACATCTTTACTTTTGATCCAATCATTTAATGTTTTGGTCATGGTCCTGGCAAACATTTTATGGGTTTCTTCAAATTTCTTATGGGTCTTCCTGAAAGTTTGTCTATAAGCTTCAGGCTGTAGTTGATACGTTTTTAAGATAGCCGCTTTGAGACGGTCATAGTCTTGCCGAACCTCAGACTCCACTGATATGTAAGTAGCACAAGCCTGTCCTGTCAAAACCGTTTGCAACATAAAACACCAACGATCTCTCGTCCACCCCATTCTCGCAGCAACTTCCTCAAACAAAACAAAAAAGTCCTGAACATTATCCTCAGTGAATGGGGGAATCACACTAGTCATGGTTAATCCCGGAGGAGGAGCAATCACAGGAGCATTAGGATTATTTTGGGCCGTTAATTGGCCCAAGCGATACTGATGGCCTAGCTGGGTTTGTTGGTTTGCCTGAGCAGCATTTAATCTGGCAAGCTCCAAATACTGTTCAGGAGTTAATCCCCCTGGTAAATGTTCACCAAACCACATAGTATTACAGAATCCCCCAACAGCTGATCCGTTACGCTCACCGCCCTCGGTGTCGTGGATCCCAAACATTTCGAATATTACGGACTGTGCCATTTCGTTCTTTGTCATGTCTGAGACAGTCAATTCTAGATATGAGGCTAGTACTTTTAACTCGTATTTTGACAGGAGGTCGATATCATTGGCTGTGGGTGTCGACTCTATGAAATTCTGAGCATCTTCGCTATTTATTATACTAGGCATTATTAATTATCAAGCAGTGGAACTTAAATGAAACTTTACAAAATTAATCCTGGCAAGGTCGCCAGTTATGGAGCACCCGCGCTCCATGCTCTCTCCCCCTATCTCTCTCTTCCCCCTGCTCCATCTCCAGTCACGTACGCACGCAGGTGAGACAGAGAGAATTTTGGCGCGAATCAGCTGGGCATCTCTCTCTCTCTCTCTCTCTCTAGTCACGTAAGCAGCTCGCAGGTTGAGAGAAAGAAGGAAGGAATCTTGCCACGAGGTTGCTGCTCAGTCAAACTCAACAGCTTGGTGTCTTGTCACACATCACATCCTGGTTATATCCGGATGTTACAATATATATATATATGGCGTTTTCGCGGTATTTTATATATATATATATATATATATATATATATATATATATAAAATACTGCAAAAACGCCAGACAGAAGCCTCGCCCGTACCCCAAGAGAAACAGAAGAAGGCGAAAAGCAATACTCCAAGCCGACGAGTCGCGACACTGGAACAAGTCCCGCCAGAACAAGTCATGCCAGAACGCAGACGGAGGAGCTCGCCAACGAGTCAACGCCCCACCACACCATGTCGGGAGATCAAGCATAATACCCCCACAAAGAGGAGGGTACTATTTAGCCAACCATTCTAAAGCCGGTTACCATTGTAATTCACTTCATAATATTATCCTAAACCTATGTAACCAAAAATAAACCAACCTTATGATCAACCATGTATTCTTGTGTATCTGTTCTCCCTAACTCACATTATACTCCAGAGAGATGGGAAAGTAATATTTCATGTATTCTTGTATTGTCGGTTCTCCCCCAACCCACACTATTCTCCGGGGGGGAATCTGAGAAGTAATATTATGAGAATCTTCACTACCGAAGAAATCAATGCCAGATGAATCCATTGTATGCCTGTATGATTTTTTTTTTTATGCAATAAGATGTGAACCTATACTTCAATAGACCCCGGAATCTTGTTTTCCACACATTTAACACACATGCCTTTTTTTTACATTCTTCAACTAGTTTACTAGTTATACAAATCACACCTGCTTCTTTCTATATATGAGTCCCCTGAAAGTCCTCGTCCCCAGGTAAAATAGCGCGGGAGATCTGCTACTCCCGCGCCCCGAACGTTTAAATACCTGGTGCACACACCTGGTGTACATCCAGGCCTACCAACACGAACCAGGAAGGTATATACGTACACAACCCTGTAGACACCACCATGCCGGGAGAGATTTATATATTCTGATGCCAAAAATTACTAACAACCACGAGCAGTAGTAAACCCCAGCCAACACTACCATGAGAAGGAGGGAGAAAAGAATAACACTGTCGCCCACACATCGCGACCCTCACCTATCCGGTCCACACGACACCCCTTCGATGTACCCGGCACCACCAATCCTCCCCGAGAGCTAGAAACTCGGAATTCCTTCATTTCCCCCACTATTATTGTTTTTCAGAGTTCTATTGAACTAACCCCGACCCCCTATGATTTTATAACTTAACCCTGATGAAGTAGCCTACTCTAGGGACATTAATTGACCTTATTCATCACACCACCACCGGGTAATTACCTTTTATTGAAGGAGACCCGACCAGCAGTGTAAGAAGGGTTCAAGGACCCCATCTAAGAGAACTCCCCATGCTTCCATTGGGAGTTCCATCCTTCATCCATCCATCCTTCCGAATCCTCCCTCCCTCGCGAGGACAGAGTCCACCTGGCCAGGCTGAGATGCGGACACCATCCAGCTCTCCTGAGCTATCAGAAGAGACTGGATGACTCCGTTGTCGACGCCTGCCCGGGATGTAACACAGCACCCCATACCATTAAACACATCATAGAAGACTGCATTTCACACAACCACTTACGCCAACAACACAACCTACACTCAATGAGAGCTCTGTGGGAAAGCCCGATCGTGGCCATGGCCTTCCTCAGGGACTCGGGGCTGTTCGGCCAGGCAGCTTAGGGAACAACAACAACAACAACAACTCCCCATGCCCTTAACATCTTAAAGGTATCACAGGACGACACTCAGTAATAAGCAATACCAGTTCAGGATTTTTGAGGAAAGTCAGGCAATGTCGAGGCTTCATAAAAAGTTAGTCACTTAAGAAAGCTTAAACATTACTATCCATTCAGTTGGACTATTACGGCCTGCCGGAAAGTCCTGATACTGTCGGCAAAACCCTAAAACAGGAATCTCATTGGACCCGGGCCTGCTTAGCTGACGTAGATACCCTGCTTAGGCGTATGACTAGTGTGTCTAGTGAAGAGTGTGTACGGCCTGCCGATATCTCTTCTTAGACTTCAAGTCCCCGTTAATTACCAACCCTAACATTGGGATCTCGTTGGACCCGGGCCTGCCTAGCTGACGTAGATTTCCTTCTTAGGCGGTGACTAGTGTGTCTAGTAAAGAGTGAGTACGGCCTGCCGATATCTCTACTTAGACTTCAAGTCCCCGTTAACTACCAACCCTAACATAGGGATCTCGTTGGACCCAGGCCTGCCTAGCTGACGTAGATTTCCTTCTTAGGCGGTGACTAGCGTGTCTAGTGAAGAGTGTGTAAGGCCTGCCGATATCTCTTCTTAGAATTCAAGTCCCTGTTAATTACCAACCCTAACATAGGGATCTCGTTGGACCCGGGCCTGCCTAGCTTACGTAGATACCCTACTTAGGCAGCGACTGGATAGTCGAGGAAGAATGTGTACGGCCTGCCGATATTTCTTCCAAGACTTTCAAGTTGTCGATAGTTGTGGCTTGTCACAATAACTCTAGAGTGGGAAACCCCAGTGTCCTTGTTGAGGAACTTTGTCATCGTTCGGCCTGCCGACGTGACATAGACTCCCCCGCGAGGTTACACATTTCCACAGTGAGAAGTAGAGAGACTATGGCCTGCCGCCCTCTCTATTAGTTCCCTGTGTCAAAGTGAACACTGCCGGAAACTCTTGTGTCCTTGTTGAGGAACTTAGTTATAGTTCGGCCTGCAGACGTAACATAGACTCCCCCGCGAGGTCCCACTTTCGACAGTGAGAAGTAGAGAGACTACGGCCTGCCGCCCTCTCTATTGGTTCCCTGTTTTAAGTGAAACACTGCCACTCGGCACAGGTAATCTCAACACCTCTGAGACCACTGTGTTAGAGATAGGGCTTGGTGAGATACCCTCACGGGCACTCTGCAGAGACAAGTCCTTGGTACACTGAGTCTGTGGCCTCCCATATGACTGTGTAACTTAACTCCCTCAGACATATTATGTTCCAGTAAGTCCGAGGAGACGGGAGCCCCAGGATCATTGCCACTGCCTCGCACTACACTCACAACAACATTGCGGCCGTTAGAATTATCGCAGGAGGCTGATGTTGCGACCAACGGTTTTATCGTATGGTAACTTATCGGACTTACTGAGCTCATATGACGCAAAATCGCTTCATAAACTTATTGGAGAGGTATAGAGATAAGTCCATATGACGCGATCGCGTCATATGAGTTTTTGGTGGACTTATTCATATGACGCGATCGCGTCATATATGTCGCAAGGAGTTAAAGGTTTAAACACCGCCCCGGGTCCCCCGAACCTCTCATAAAGATCAGGGCAGACAGTAAGATCACTTCCACTGAAATTACTGCGTTCGTCCGATATCGACCACATAAGACTCGATATTTAAGATCCTAGTCTGAGAGTACCTTAACACTCAAAGAGCGGGTGGTAAGGTATTTTACACCGTGCAGCCCAGCGGGCATAATCCCGAAATATTCGCTCACTTACACTCGCCCTAACGCCGTTACTATGGCTCAAATGCAAACGAAACGGTCATTTTTGGAACGAGCAACTCTTCGTCTCCCCATATAAGTCTATTCTGGATGTTGTGAGTGAGTGTGGAGGGTGGGAAGAGGTGAGGAAGAGGGGTTACTTTTCGGTATATTTCCCGCGCGCGTTCAGATGCGTTCGCTTTGCCCTGACTTCGGCCTCCCGCGCGTGTACTATTCCTTCGGTAATCAGTCTTATTTTTCTCTTATTTCTCCTTATTTCTGTATTCTCTGTATTCTCTCTCTCTCTCTCTCTCTCTCTCTCTCTCTCTCTCTCTCACTCCTCCTGTCTGTCTGTCTCACTCTCTCTCTCTGGCTCGCTGCATTCCCTCTCTCGCGCGCTCTGTCTCTCTCCATCTCTCTCTCTCTCTCCCTTTCTCTCTTTCTCATCCGTATATGTAATTCTCATTATTATTTTCTCTAACTAATCCCTCTATTTCTTTATTTGCTTGTAGTATTTCTGTATTATTATATCTTTTTCACTCTCTTTCTTCAGTTCAGTTTCTGTATTCTCTCTTTCTCTCTCTCTCTCTTCCTCATCCGTATATGTAATTCTCATTATTATTTTCTCTAATCCCTCTATTTCTTTATTTGCTTGTAATATTTCTGTGTTATTATATCTTTTTCACTCTCTTTCTTCAGTTCAGTTTCTGTATTCTCTCTCTTTCTCTCTCTCTCTCTTCCTCATCCGTATATGTAATTCTCATTATTATTTTCTCTAACTAATCCCTCTATTTCTTTATTTGCTTGTAATATTTCTGTATTATTATATCTTTTTCACTCTTTCTTCAGTTCAGTTTCTGCATTCTCTCTCTCTCTCTCTCTCTCTCTCTCTCTCTCTCTCTCTCTCTCTCTCTCTCTCTCTCTCTCTCTCTCTCTCTCTCTCTTTCTCTGTTTCGCTTGCTTTGCAGGAAATATGTTTTTGTTTTATATATAATATTATTTCAACACATTTCCAAATCACCCTATGGGGTAGTGTTGACGACTCATTTTTTTTTTTTGTGGTGTTCCCAGGAGGTGTAATCCACATGTGATTGAGGTAGGCAAAAGGCAGTTATGTGATTGAGGTAGGTAAAAGGCAGTTATGTGATTGAGGTTGGGAAAAGGCAGAACTGCCTATAGCGGGTTTATGAATGTGATTGAGGTAGACAAAAGGCAGAACTGCCTATAGCGAGTGTATGAATGTGATTGAGGTAGACAAAAGGCAGAACTGCCTATAGTGAGTATTTGAATGTATGTATGAATGAATAACATGGATGTATGAGGTGGACCAAGAACCAGATGGATGGATGAGATTCGAAACTTATGGATGTAATGGGTGATGTTGCTGATGATGATGAATGCACTTGTGTTTGGGTAGTGTGCTATTCCAGCATATGAATGATTGAATGACATGAATTCATGAGGTACTTTGAAATAGATGAATGAATGATTGAATGACATTATGAATGATTGGCAAGAAGGGAGGAGGTTAGAAGTGTTCCAGTGTGTGGTACTCGGTGTAGCAAGGAATAGGACAGAGTCCCACATCACACCGACTACACATGGACGCGACTTCCCTCCTTCTTCGGGGTCTCCTTGTCGTGTGACTGCAGACGTGGCACACCTTCTTTCCGGCCTGCCGGCCAGCTTCAACTTGTGCAGGTGTGCGGTCTACAGCCACAAGCCTGTGGGTCGCGAGCTATTCCCGGCACTCAAGGCGGCTGGTCAAATCCACGATCGCCCTCGGAACTGGTGCCGCACGTGTGGTTCCGTGCTTACGGAGGATGGCCTCGATGATGTCCTTGGAGAACAGCCTTACAGAGCTCTTCTTTCCTGTGTGCGTCATCCACAGGTTGTATGCGTTGAGGACAGTGACATCAAGAAGATGGATTACGACCTTCTTGTACCATTTACAGGTCTTCCTAAGGCAGTCAACAGCAGTGATCTGCATATCACTTTTGTCCACCAACCGCATGTTCACATTATACTCCAGGACAGCGTCAGGTTTGGATATAACAACTACAGTCCTGTTGCCTGTGACACGGTCCTGCTGGTATCTCCTCTTCCCGCTATCTCGCAATGCGGACTTGTGGTAGGTGGAGAGGACATTGACTGGCTTTGTGTCGTGCCAACAAATAGCCAGTATGTTCTCACTGCTGCTCTTCTTCCGGAAGATGTCTCCTTTCTGCGTCTTCTCAAACCGGGGCCAGTGTTTCCGGTTTGACCTAACAGTTCCACAGCTTCCCGTTCTCCTTGTAAGGAGATACCTGGCAAGGAGAGGAGAGGTGTAGAAGTTGTCAGTGAACAGGATACGGTTGGCATCTAGATACGGCTCCATCAGTGTCTTGACAACCGACCCTGAAAGACCCAAAGGGTCGTTCGGAATGTCCACATCAGTAGCGGTATATATGATAAGATCCAGCACGTATCCTGTCTCGCAGTCACACAGTACAAAGAATTTGATCCCGAAGCGGTGACGCTTCGACGGAATGTACTGGCGGAAAGAGAGACGTCCACGGAAGAGGACCAAGGACTCATCGATCACGACATTCTGGAAAGGTTTGAAAAACCGGCGATACCTGTAGAGGAGGGAGTTCAGGAATGGCCGTATTTTCCAGATCTTGTCGGCTCCGTGTGGCGCAGTGTTATCCACAAAGTGCAAG
>JBAKBP010021153.1:0-41202 GCA_037953745.1 Lithodes maja | reverse complement strand
CAGAACAAAGTGGATTCAGACCAGGCAGAGGCACAGTTGATATCCTCCTCAATTTAGAACAACGAATCCAAGAAACCTACAACAACAACAAAATAATGCTGATACTATTCCTTGACTTAAAAAGCGCCTTCGATTCAGCCTCCCACAAAGGCATATTATATAAACTATCAAAGATGGGCATTGAAGGACTTCCCTTAAAATGGTTTCACAGCTTTTTAGAACACCGAACATTTAAAGTAGCAATAGGAGGCACGCTATCTCAAGAACACCCCCATCACAGAGGACTACCTCAAGGCTCAGGCATCAGTCCACCCCTATTCAATGCTCTATTGTCAGACATACCCAAAACACCTCACACCACCCACCTGATATACGCCGATGACGTAGCCATTATATGTGAAGCCACAACCCTACACGAAGCAGAACACCACCTACAGGAAGCCACAGACCTGATAGCAGAATGGTCGACAGAATGGGGACTTCAGATCAACAAGCAGAAAAGCGCCCTAATGTGCTTCACCCGCAAAAGACTTCCAAGATTACCTAACATAATCATCGAAAACACCCCAATTCAACTAGTGAGAGAACATACCTTCCTCGGCTTGAAACTAGATGGCCCTTCCCTGACGTGGAACAAACACATTGATTACCTCCGCACATCCTGTACAAAACGTCTAAACATCATGAAGTACCTGGCCGGGGCAAGATGGGGAGCCAGTAGAGAAATGCTATTAAAATTTTATACAGTATATATCCAGAGCAAAGTACAATATGGCAGCCCCGTATACGGTTCAGCCGCTCCAACACACCTAGACAAGCTCAACATAATCCAAAACTCAGCCCTTCGAATAGCGCTGGGATCATTCTGTTCATCGCCAATAGTCTCCCTCCAGGCCGAAGCAGGTTTACTGCCACTTAATCGTACCAGACAATTGACAGACAGCAAATGGCTATTGAAAGCTTCCCAGCTACCAGAAAACCATCCCCTACAATTGTCCGTCACCAGAGAATTGACAAACAGACCCATAAACAGGCAAGGATATCGAACATCCTTCATCTCTCGCTCCGCTCACACTTTACAAAGACTGACAGGCACCACAATCCATTCAGCACCCACAGCACCAGTTCCCCCGTGGATAACCCTAACCAACATGATCTTCACAACTCTACATCCGTCCTTCAAAAAATCACAGGACTCAGCCAAAGCCAAACACCTATTCAACGAACTACACCACACTAAATTCACAAACCACTCCCCAATCTTTACAGACGGCTAATACATCCCATCCCCCCCATCAGCTGCAGCAGCCGTCTATTATGAAGAGATAAGCATCTGCCAGTCATGGAAACTCGCTGCCACCCACTCTAACATCACCTCAGAACTTTTTGCAATCCAAAAAGCACTCCAGTTTTGCCAATCACATCTCCCACTACAGAATATAGTAATATACACAGATTCCCAATCTTCACTCCATCTACTCCTCTCGCCCAATCCCGAATCGCATAGAAACATAGTCCACACCATACAACATATCCTCATCACGACACTTAACTCGCCCAGAAATATCAAACTACAATGGATCCCCTCACATGTTGGCATTAAGGGTAACGCAATCGCAGACGAGGCAGCCAAACTAGGACACCAGCTAACCTCCATCGAGCCTCTACCCCATGACATCCACACACTATCAGCAGTGAGCAGAACAAGGGCAAGACAAGAATGGGACACAGAGCTTTCAAACCTCCTCCCTGAAAAGCACTTAGGCCTCTTCAGAACCGACTCATCACCCCATCCATGGACACGATCCCAAACTAGGAACATCGATGTCGTAATTACGCGCCTCAGAATCGGTCATTCCGGGTTGAACAAACATCTACACAGATTGAAATTGGCCCCGGATCCACACTGCCCTTGGTGCAGAAACACCGAAGACACCATCACTCATTTTCTTCTGCATTGCCCAAGATTTCACTCAATGAGAACAATCCTTAAAGACACCTTAAACAGGATGAATATTAATAACATAACCATCCCCGTACTACTAGGAGCAATAGACGTGACCCCAGAGAAAAGGCAGAGAGTGTTACAATGCACAATTAATTTCCTTAAAAAGTCGGGGAGAATTCCACGACTCTAAAGGCAGTCCTGACAAAACTGTCCTCGCTAGGGTTTATTAGTGACGTTCAGTTGCTACCTTCCCTCCAACACATCAACAACAACAACAATATCGTCACCTTTTTTTTTTTTTCGTAGGCTACAAATTTGCATCCACATAATATATTATGGTATTATTGGGTATTATTGTAATAAATAAAACACACTTTGATATTGCTTTATATTTATCCCATAAAATATTACGAACTATGAATACTTTGGTAGTATCCAAAATAGTAGGCTACAGTATTGCGTACCAAAACAGACCCTGCACCGTATTGTTTGACTGAACAGGGACGCCAAAATGTAAACATTGCAAATGGCGTCTCCAGGATAGGGTTTATTTACATATACTCATAATGCCAAACAATAAGCATTATATACATTATTGGGCAATTATATTAGCATTGTGTACCATAGTATGTAAATAAGGTAAGAAAAACCGAATTTTTGTCATTTTATTAATGAATAGCCTAACCACTTTTCAGAGGTCATTTGCACTTAACGGACTTCGCTTCCCCCCTAAAAGTCCGTTAAATGGAGGGCTGACTGTATATCGAAATAAATACATCTAGATCTAGCGATAAGTATGCTAAATTGGGTCAATATACAGGAGGCGCTACAATATAGGTAGCACAATTCTAATGGTAGTTTTGGGTTCCTATCATCATATGCTTCATTTCTATATACTTTTTATCCCCGGGGGGAAAAAAAAACATCTTGGGTTTTTTATTTTTTTCTTGGATTTTTTTTTTTTTTTTTTTATTAACCTAACAAGTGCGCATGGGGGTAATTGAAAACGTCCCCCTGTGCTGACGTATTTGAGGTGTTTCCGTCACTAAAATATTCATTGTACCATTAATAGCATTAATAATTATCCATATGCGCCTATTATGGGTTGATTATAAAGGTATTAACCTGAAACAACAATAAAACGAGTGAAAACAGCGTTTGGATGGTCAAAATCGGAGATATAGCCCGCGAGTTGTATAATGTATGGGTGAGGCAAACTGCTTTCCCGCCAATTTCCCCCAAGGCCACTGAGACACAGTTGATCGATACTCTCTCTCTCTCTCTTGCACTCGCTTGCCATCAGTGATGACAACACCCTGCTTGCAACTCGCTAATGTTAGCACGAAAATATACCTCAGAATAAGGGAATAATAGGGAAAATAGGTGATAACTGAAGGAGAGGAGGAAAGTGGGGAAGGAGGGGAGGTAGAGGACTGAGATTTTGCATGGCCCAGGGGCCAAAAAAAAATAAAAAAATAAAAAAATAAAAATATTTTTTTTTTTTTTCGATGTCAAAAGTTGATTTTTTATTTTACTTACTCTCAAGAGTCTTCCCGCAGTCCGCCGGGGGAACTCTTAAGAGTCTCCCCGCAGCTCCCGGGTTAACCTAACCAAAAAACCTAACCTAACCTAACCTAAATGTATTTGGGGGCTATTAGGTTAGGTTAGGTTAGGTTTTTTGGTTAGGTTAACCCGTGGAGCCCCGGCTAGTTTTGTAATGTTTGCGCACCAGAACCCGGCCGGTTTTCAAAAAATGGTTTTATTCCAGAAACAATAGCGAATGGGTTAGGAATGAAGGAAAAACCACGAAAAACCGCTCAAAAAGCTTAAAAAATGGTCCTACAGAGCCCCCGAAAACGGATTTTATAAGAGTAAAAAATTGAAGGCAATTATCCCAAAAAACCAGGTTATTGCGCGCTCGCGCGCACGCACGTGGACTTTGAGAGTTTTCAACCATCGGCACGGTTGCGTGGGATACGTACACAGTTCCCATACAAATCTGAGCCCTCTTGCGTGGCTACACCTGAGGTTACGGTCGGCGCAATTAGGGGCAATTAGGGTGACGCGCCAGGCGCGTCTCTGGGGCTGTGCGTTACATACATCGCCGACGCGCCAGGCGCGTCGCTGGGGCTGTACGGGTTAATGACCAAAACAAAAAATCCCAAGAAAATAAATGAAAAATCCCAAGATTTTTTTTTTTTTTTCCCGGGGATAAAAAGTATATAGAAATGAAGCATATGATGATAGGAACCCAAAACTACCATTAGAATATTGCTACCTATATTGTAGCGCCTCCTGTATATTGACCCTAAATGGGCACTACTATTTGGTCAGACGACTAGCCCTTTGTAAATTATAAAGTGTATATTGTAGAGTACCCAACACAGGTTACCACAAAGACGCCATTTTGACTCTACAGTAGAACGGCATTCGTATTTATAGCCTATCATATTACGTTTTTGCTTGTAGCCTACAGTTCCTTAACCCACCGGCCCCGGCTATATATTATATATATATTCCTCGAAATCCGGGTGTTTTGGCCGAAAAACGTCTAGGCTAGGCTACCGTATATTCGTTAATCAGACTGCTTCCCGCATTCCCGCGCATCCCCAAGCGTAGCTGTGTTATTTACCTGTAAAATGGCCTTAAGTAGAGCTCTCTAAGTCAACTGGGTGAGCTGTGATGATGATTTCATTGGAGATAACTTTATGGCCAAACCAGCCACTTTACACCACTTTTCGATACTGAACAACAACATACAGGCACACACGAACAAGCGACGCTCTCCTTCTTGTGGCCGGAGATGCGGAGCGTCGGTCCAGCCGGCTGTTGTTTACATGCGTCAGACCGACGCCTCGCACACGAAGCTCACAGGCTTTCAAGCAATGGTACAATGTAGTACCACCCGGGTTCCTGGGGCCAAAAACAAATGGTACACGTGTGTACCAACCGGGTTTGAAGGGTTAATAAGGTTATACCACTATTACAATTAGATTACTTTTTTATATCACCGTCTATCTGTCTAATTGCATCTATTATATTTACTAGGACATATAAAAGAAGAAAAAGTTTACTATAATAGCGCCAACAATCGTTTTCTATATTAGTTATGGGGAAACTCGTGTAAAGAAATATTGAGTAAAGGCTTATCCCTCAATACCTTCAATACGATGTATTTTTCCTAATTTACCGCTTTATTTACACATAATAGTAATTGGCGCTTACACAATATCAGAATGCATCTGTGAACGAAGTCTTAATGGAATATGTCACGAAATGACTGAGAATTAACGTATATAATATATTCGATAGTAGGGAAGGTATACAGTAGGGTAGTGATTGAGAGCGTGAGAGTGAGAACGGAGAAATGGATAGGCGACGAGCAGGGAGGTTTTAGGAAGGGAAGAGGATGTGTAGATCAGATTTTTACCCTGAATTGTGTTGTGGAGAAGTATCTGGAGAAGAAACAAATGGTGTATGTTGCCTTTATGGACTTGGAGAAGGCCTATGACAGAGTGGATAGAGAAGGTTTGTGGAAAGTACTTAGAATATATGGAGTAGAGGGCAAGTTGCTGAAAGCAGTGAAGAGCATGTATGAGGGTGCAAAGGCGGCAGTACGTGTGGAGAGTGAGCAGAGAGAGTTCTTTGACCTGAATGTTGGTTTGAAACAGGGGTGTGTGATGTCCCCGTGGTTGTTTACTGTATACAGTGGAGCCCCCATCCTAGCTGCTAATCGGTTCCGCAGAAATAGAGCTAGGATTGAAACAGCCAAGATCGGGGCACTGTTCTTATGGGGAAAATTCAATCGGTTCCGTGCTCATGCCAAAATTTGCGTCTTTTTCTATTTTTTGCCTATGAAAACATGTTTTATTGTACACAAATTAAATTTTATGCATTATACTGTATCATATAATACACCATAGAATAAGTTTTTAATAACTAGAAAAAAAAGGCCCAATATCTAAACAATTACCGCACTTTTTCCCAGTGTTAGGCTATGAAAACATTGTTTTTGTCTAGGCTACATCAAGTAGCCTAGGCCTAAATCTTATGCATTGTAAATAATAATGTAGACATGGCTAAATGACAGTCCTAACCATAAATACTGTAGATTGGGGCATTGTTTCTATCATGCGAAAAATTTTAGGCCTAGGTTCTAAATTCGTCCAGCCACCCCTCAAGTACCCATTTCGCTCCAAATACATCCAATAAATACATATTATGAGGAAAAGACGTATAAATACGTATTATGAGAAGATTACTTACCACACAGATTTTATTATAAATCATTGTCATATTTAGCCTAGCCTAGGCTAACATCGTCTAGGCTAGGCATTTCAATCGCTTTCGTCCGACATGGACTGGTCTTTGCTCTGTGTTTTGAGCATGAAATTCCTTCATTGCTACCACCAGGCCAACCATCCCTATCACTAGATGTAGGCTACTAGAGGTTATAATAAACACGAAAGATAAGGGGTTCAGGCACAAAAAGGCTTGCAAACGGTTGTTTTGTCAACACAGATACTAGCTAAACTGCAAGCGTCTGCTTAGTGATGACGTTATACAAAGATGGCGGCATCTTGCGCATTTGACGATCGGATCTTGGATTCACTCGGATTTCGTCTCTAAACGGCAAGCTACTGGCAGATTTTTTCGTTATGTTAAAACAAAATTATTGTTTTTGTTTGTTTTCTAGTTTTATGTCGAGTTTTTCGTTATTTTTGCTATTTTAGGGAGTGGTGGGAGGGTGGGGGGTACCATCAGAGGTGAATGGGAATGGTAGTGCACTTGTGGACGTATGTGTGGGGAGGAGGCTGTGGATAGCCAACACCTTCTTCCGACACAGAATGATCCACAGGTACACGTGGAAACGGATGTTGACGATGAAGGATAAGACAGTGGTGGAACGAAAGTCATTGATTGATTATGTATGTGTGGATGAACGAATGAAGAAATCTGTGATGGATGCTAGGGTGTATAGGGGTATTGGAGGGGGTCTGTCTGATCATTATGTAGTGGTAGCTAAGGTTAGGATACAAAAGAAGTGGGTGAGGAGAGCGGGAGGGAGGCGAGAGGAGGGTGAAATGGTGAGAAGGGTGGAGAGGTTGCAGGAGGAGGAAGTCAGGGAGGAGTACAGGAGAGCAGTGGAAAGACGACTAGGTGGGTTCGACATGGAAGTTATGGAGGAAGTGGAGGAGATGAGCAAGGTGTTTAAGGATGAGATCTGTGCAGCATGTACAAAGGAGTACAAAGGAAATCAAGCAACAACAGATCTAGTGACCCTTCTAGGCTGCTTGTCCTCCAAAACACTGAGGATCAAGTGTCCAAACAGTGGTTTAGAGTGGGTAAGGGAACATTGGAAAGGGAACTACTGCCCTGCCACTAACGTGGCAGGACTAGGAAGTTAGTAGGGGACATAGGGGTTAGTAACTGAGGGGAGGATAAAGTTATTCATTTACAAACGCAGTCAGTCGCGGGTTTGATGCGAGATATTTGTCTAGGCGGAATTTAAATGAATCAACGGTGCTGCAGTCTATAACGTTTCGGGGAAGCCCATTCCACAAGTTGACAACTCGATTGAAGAAGAAATTCTTAGATTCGTGTGAGTTAAAAGATTTACCAATAATTTTGCAACCGTTTCCCCGTGTGTAATTAGATTGGTCGATAGTGAAGTACTTACTACAGTTCATATTGTCGATGCCTTTGATGATTTTGAACACTTGAATTAAGTCGCCTCTTAATCTGCGCTGGGTTAAAGGAAATAGATTTAATTCTCTAAGACGCTCTTCGTATGGTTTGTTCTTTAGGCTAGGTATCATTTTGGTAACTCTACGTTGAACTCGTTCTAGCTTGTTTATATCTTTTTGGTAATAAGGGCACCAGGATTGAACGCAGTATTCCAGAAGAGGGCGGACTAAGGAATTGTAAAGGGTTAGGATAACTTCTTTGGATTTATGCTCAAATGACCTGCCTATAAAGCCAATTATTTTGTTTACCTTCTTAACAACTTCTGAACATTGTTGACTCGGTTTTAGGTTACTCGATATTGTTACTCCCAGATCAGTTTCTCTGTTTACATTCTTAAGCTGAGTGCCATTCATCGAATAGTTTGCTTTCTCATTTAGGTATCCGACATGTAGTACTTTACATTTATCCGCATTGAAACTCATTTGCCAAATTTGGGCCCAACATGACAATTTATCTAGATTGTGTTGCATATCGTCAACTTGTTCTTTTGAGAGTACGCTATTTGCAATTTTTGTATCGTCAGCAAATTTTGAGATTGTGCAGGTGAGACCCTGATCTATGTCGTTGATGTAAATTAGAAAGAGAATTGGTCCTAGTACCGATCCCTGGGGTACCCCGCTACTTACATTGGTCCATTTAGATGCCTTACCGTTTATGACTACTCTTTGCTTTCTGTTGTTGAGCCAATTTTCTATCCATTTCAACACACCGTCTTGTATTCCATGCGCTTTTAGTTTTAGCAGTAAACGTTTGTGGGGAACTTTGTCAAAGGCCTTTTGAAAATCAAGGTATATAATATCTACAGCTTTACTCTCATCGTAGAGGTTGAGGATATCATGGAAGAAGTCTAAGAGGTTTGTTAAACAGGAACGTTTTTTACGAAAGCCGTGTTGAGTATCTTTAACCCTCCGACCCCGGCTAGGGAATATCGTGACTGTACTTTGTGTCCGGGGGTTTTCAGGAATTTTGGTCCCTGTTGATTCACATGTTACTCCTGAAATACATTACACAAAGTTATAAAAAAAACAGAAAAATGTAGCACAAACCTTCATGTGTAGAATGCCGTTGAGTAGAGGTCTCTAGCCCAAGTGATTGCATAATGGTGAGCGCGGGAAGTGGAGTGATTTTTATGCGTGAAAATCATCCCGCGTTCGGATGCGTCGCCTTTGCCCAGGCCCCGGCTCGGCTAACCTACTGTTTTCTTAGCCACTCGTCGCGCAAAACCTTTTACCTCCCGGAGGCGATTTTATGTATTGATAGTGATGTTATTATAGTTATTTGGAGTCCAATTATATAAAATATGTTTATTAGGCTATGATTGTAACAAATATTTCACATTTTCACTCGATACCGTAGTTTTTATGAGTAATTGAGGTAGGTTATTGTTATATTAGGCACTGATTATTCGTTATCACAGGTGTTTATTATACTTTGGCCATCTAATATTATGTCATGTGTCACTTTCACTTAGT
This sequence comes from Lithodes maja, assembly GCA_037953745.1. NCBI lineage: Eukaryota > Metazoa > Arthropoda > Malacostraca > Decapoda > Lithodidae > Lithodes > Lithodes maja. The sequence continues at coordinate 32,034 of JBAKBP010021153.1, read as the reverse complement.
TATATGCTTTGTAAACGTTTTATATACAATTTATTGTGTCTTTTTTCACTTATTTATATATGTTTTCATAATACATGATTTTTTTATCACAATACACCTGTACATTGTTTTATTTCCACTTGTTGCCTATATACATACATATTGTCAGTCTTTGGTACTTTCACTATGATTATTAGTTAGTACTCCTGCTTGCTGTGGTATTCAGCAAAGCACGGTATAGTACATAGTGACACCTGGCACTCCACACACTGCATGGTGGTCTTTTTGTGCTTCCTCGGCCTCACCTGGCTGTTCCAGCAGACATGGCACCGCCTTCTGCTAATGGTGACTCCATCTCGTTCCAGAGGCAGGTAACAGAGCTTGTGCACATTTAGATACTGTGCACACTGCAGGCGGTCCTGAACGGGGCGCCCAGGTTGTGCCACTGCCCTCTGTGGAGCTAGAGCGGGGGCAGCACGCCCACGAACTTTGGCGGCGCGCACCCTAGGGCGGCCAGGAGCGCGACGGCGCCCAGGCCCAGCCCGGCGGCCAGCCCGGCGGCCAGGGCGGCCAGGAGCACGACGGCCCTGGGCAAAGCGTCTGGGTTGAGGGTCGTCGATGTCCATAAAGTCGTCGTCATCGTCGTTGTCGTCAGAGCCGTCATCTTGCCCTGACGGTGGACCCAGGTAATCATGGCCAGAGTCATCTGTGAGGTGCCCTTCTTCTTCAGAGCCCCCCTCATAATCTCGCGGGGAACGAATGATGCGTGGGCGGCGTGTAGGTCGGCGAGGTGGGGAAGGAGTGGGTAAATAGGCCGAAAGTGGGGGGTCCTCAACCCTAGGGAGTGCTGGTGGTGGTGGGGAAGAATGGCGGGAGCCTGGGGCAACTTGGGTGGCGTGGGTAGATAAGGAAGACAATGGCGGGTCAACCTCAGCCTCCCGCTCAGCCTCACTATCATCACTTTCATGGTCATGGTCAAATCCACTAAAAAAGGCGTATCTTTCATGGATTTCGTCTAGATCGTCAAAATCTTCACTATAGTGAGACTGATAAGACTCGGAGCTATCACTACCCAACTCATCAACACTATTTTGGCCTTCACCACGTTCATAACTCCTCAAAGCTATCTCAATACCTCCGGGAGTCAACGCATCTTGTACGTGCCTTTGCGTTAGGGCGCGACGAACATGGGCAGGCGTCGAAGGGAGCGTAGAATCGGACACAAGGGAATAACTTTTTGGGCTAGTATCCATGTTGGCGGCAGGGTAGAGACTGTTTTGGTGGCGTACATGCTGTCTGGTGGCGTCGCCTAGCGACGCCTGGTGACCACGGAGCGAAATTTTTACGCGCGCCATTCGAAAAGCACTCACGCAAGCAATGGTACAGTGGTGTACCACCCGGGTTCCTCGGGCCAAAAAAAAATGGTACACACGTGTACCACCCGGGGTCGAAGGGTTAAGTATGTTATTTTCCTCTAAGTGATTTACGAAATTTACATGTGAGGAGGTGTGTGGAGTGAGGAGAAGAGGGAGGGGAGTGAAAGGTACAGCATGGTGGACAGAAGAGGTAAGAATAGCTGTGGAAGAAAAGAAGAAAGCATATAGAGAGTGGTTGGGTAGTAGAGGGAATGAAGATTCCGAGAGACAGAAACGAGCGAGGTACGTGGAGAGTAAGAGGGTGGTGAAGAGAGTAGTGAAGGAAAGTAAGAGAAGAGTAGATGAGGAATTTGGAAGGAATCTGAGTGTAAAATGGAGGGAGAGTAAGAAACTGTTCTGGAAAGAAGTCAAGAAAGTTAGGGAAGGTAGCAAGGGAAACAGTAAGGGTGTGAAAGATAAGAATGGGAGAATGCTAGCCGAGAAGCAAGAGAGAGTTGAAAGATGGAGGGAGTACTTCAGTGAGTTGCTAAATGAAAGGAATGAAGAGCCAGCAAACATAGCTGGATATGGTATGGGAGGGAAAAGAAGAGAAGTAGTGGAGGAGGAGGTGGGGATCAGGAGGTCAGAAGTGTGGGAAGCCATGAAAAGAGTGAAGTTGGGGAAAGCACCAGGAACAGATGGAGTGTGTGGGAAAATGTTGAGGTATGGTGGTGAGATAGTGATAGAATGGGTATTGTGACGCACCCAGTGCGTGGCAACTTAACCTGATTGTACTCCTTGGTACTCCACTGTGCCGCCGCGGTGCGGTGCCGCGGTGCCGCTGTGCCGCTGTGCCGTGCTGGCTGCTTATATTGAGTGTGACAACGTATAACTATGTTCTTTGTATCTCTGCAAAGGTCTCGTCATGTGCTAACCAGTGGTGGGTTTTGTTTTAAGCCATGTCGAGACCTTCCATTTAATATGTAGTATCAATAGAGAAGTTGATAGATAAGACAATAGGAATTCAGAGAGAGAGAGTGAGTTAGACTTCAGAGCGAGAGGGTAGCAATGCGCCGCGCTGCCGGGGGGGTGGTTGCCAGACGTATGGACCGGTTGGCAGCCCTGCGCTTATAGCTAGGTGCGACAGGGTTGGTAGTCCATTGCCGCCTGCATATGCTGCCTGGGTTGCCCATGTTGTCGTACTGCACATTGCCTGGAGGCTCGCTGTGTGTTCCATGATTAGGTTGCCTAGAACCTTTGAGATTCTAACATCCCTTGCCCTCTCTCCCAATTTCTCACGGTTGCACTCTTTCTCTCTGACGACATTACTCTCATTTCATTCTTCTCTCTATTTAAATGCATACCCTTCCCTTGAGGTCCTAAAGGAGTTTCAGCACTCACCTCTCGTATTACTCTTAGGACAAGCATATATTTACATGTATTAGATTTAAGGGGTTAATGTGAACAGCGATCTTCTTGATGAGGATAGTTGGTGAACGTTCTACATGTTCACGAGTTATATGCCCAGCTCATCATCCAATTTGTGACTAGACTAGTGCCATGTGTAAGAGCCCGACCATGCCCGGGAGTTGTCTGTAGAGGGGCGAGGACTTAGCCTTGATTTGCCTACCGAGCCAGGAGCGACTGTAGTACCAGAGACTACAGCTCGCTCGTAGTGCCGGTATAGTAGAGTAACGTAATTTATCTGTCCTTGTGTTCTCTGCAGTCTTTTCCTGGGTTCTCGCTTTCGGTGCTGGGACTCGTTGTTCCTGTGACTTGGCCTGCTAGCTAGAACACATGGGGATGATGAGTGGGTGATATCTTTATTTTACTATGCATTGCAGCTCTCTTAAGTTTATGTATATAACTCTTTACAATACACATTACTCACACACAAGACAACACTATTAATACTTTCATGTATCAATTAACTGCACTGTCGTTTTGCTGCTGTTTCCGGAGTTCTATTGCGTAGGGCGCATACGGACTCAGAGGGGAGACAGAGTGAGAGAAGCGAAGTAGCCTATGCGGTAGTAGGCTACCGGCGCAGTACTGTTGCCTGCAACCTTTTAGTTATTCCAAGTATAGATTCATTCTTATAATAAGTGACTACTATTTATGTTCCTTCCATGTGTATTATTAGGTATCTACTGGATCATGAACATCTTGTATGCTACATGCTAGTGCATGTTAGTAGGGGACAGTTATTCTAGTGCACGCGCTTTCAAGTAGGCGTGTACATTTGTCATTTAGCATTTCACTGTCATACCTTTAGCCTGCTTCTATTCTACATTATTAGAGGCTTAATATTAACGTAGTTTCTTGAGTATTGCATTTCTTTAGTCATAACGTAACCTATAAATGTCTGAGGGAGTTTAGCCTCATAGCCTACCCCTGTTGTACACTTTCGCCGAGTTAAGGTACCTCGTTACCATAGACGATAACTCTGTAGGGCGTTGGTGCTTTTGTTGTCTGGAGCATATAGTATTTGGGACTGGAATCGAGCGTGTCGTTGTCACATAAGCCATTTCTGTCCTACGATCAAGAATCCCGAATATGTATTGCCGATCCAGCCGTAACAGTATGGAAAATGTGCAAACTAGCATGGGAGAAGGGGAGTGCACCCGATGACTGGAAGACTGGCATAATAGTCCCCCTATATAAGGGCAAAGGGGAAAGAGGAGTGTGTGGTAACCACCGAGGAATATGTCTTCTAAGCGTAGTAGGGAAGGTATACAGTAGGGTAGTGATTGAGAGAGTGAGAGTGAGAACGGAGAAATGGATAGGCGACGAGCAGGGAGGTTTTAGGAAGGGAAGAGGATGTGTAGATCAGATTTTTACCCTGAATTGTGTTGTGGAGAAGTATCTGGAGAAGAAACAAAAGGTGTATGTTGCCTTTATGGACTTGGAGAAGGCCTATGACAGAGTGGATAGAGAAGGTTTGTGGAAAGTACTTAGAATATACGGAGTAGAGGGCAAGTTGCTGAAAGCAGTGAAGACCATGTATGAGGGTGCAAAGGCGGCAGTACGTGTGGAGAGTGAGCAGAGCGAGTTCTTTGACCTGAATGTTGGTTTGAAACAGGGGTGTGTGATGTCCCCGTGGTTGTTTACTGTATATATGGATGGAGTTATAAAAGAAATACTATCAAGAGCAGTGGATGTTGGTGTATCGCTGAAAAGGGAGGGAATTGAGTGGAAGCTACCTATACTGCTGTTTGCGGATGATACAGTTCTGATGAGTGATAATGAATGGGAGTTGCAGGGTCTGGTAAATGAGTTTGGAACAGTGTGCGAAAAACGGAATTTGAAGGTAAATACGGGGAAGAGCAAGGTTATGGTCTTCGAAAGGGGTGAAGTCACAGAGTGTGAGGTGAAGCTGAACGGTCAGGCTATGGAGATCGTCAACTCTTTTAAGTATCTGGGCAGTGTGTTGAGTAAAGATGGGACTATGGATGAAGAGGTGCGGGAGAGGGTACAACAGGGGAAGAGGGTTGTAGGAACGCTAAAAGCAGTAACAAGAAATAGGGTGGTCAGTATGGAAGTGAAGAAGTCCTTGCATGACAGTGTGGTAATCCCGACACTGACTTACGGAAGCGAAGCATGGACGTTGGTTGAGAGACTCAGACCAAGAGTGAGAGCAGTGGAAATGAATTACTTAAGGAGTGCGTGCGGAGTTACATGGAGGGATAGACAGACTAATGAGGAAGTAAGAAGGAGGTGTGGTGTGGAGGTAGATGTGCTGGAAAGTGTGAAAAGGAACAACTTGAGATGGTTCGGCCATATGGAACGTATGGAAAGCGAGAGAATGACTAAGAGGGTGTACGAGAGCGAGGTGGAGGGACAGAGGGGGAGAGGTAGACCGAATATGAGGTGGAAGGATGGAGTGAGGAACTACATGAACGAAGGCGGTGCTGGTTGGGAGGAGGGGCGTCGACTGACTGGGGACAGAGGTGCATGGGGGCGGTTCGTTCGTGGCCACCCCTTCGGGGATCACGGCGTCGGGCAATAGATAGATAGATAGATGTCGAGTTTTTCGTTATTTTTGCTATTTTTTCGGGTTTCGGCTGGGATTTTGATGCGAGAATTGAGGCTTTTGGCGCGAGAATTGAAATTGGGAATATTTGGTGTGTGGTGCGAGAATTGAATCAGCGAAGACCAGTGTAGCGAAGATGGGGGCTCCACTGTATATGGATGGAGTCATGAAAGAAATACTATCAAGAGCAGTGGATGTTGGTGTATCGCTGAAAAGGGAGGGAATTGAGTGGAAGCTACCTATACTGCTGTTTGCGGATGATACAGTTCTGATGAGTGATAATGAATGGGAGTTGCAGGGTCTGGTAAATGAGTTTGGAACAGTGTGCGAAAAACGGAATTTGAAGGTAAATGCGGGGAAGAGCAAGGTTATGGTCTTCGAAAGGGGTGAAGTCACAGAGTGTGAGGTGAAGCTGAACGGTCAGGCTATGGAGATCGTCAACTCTTTTAAGTATCTGGGCAGTGTGTTGAGTAAAGATGGGGCTATGGATGAAGAAGTGCGGGAGAGGGTACAACAGGGGAAGAGGGTTGTAGGAACGCTAAAAGCAGTAACAAGAAATAGGGTGGTCAGTATGGAAGTGAAGAAGTCCTTGCATGACAGTGTGGTAATCCCGACACTGACTTACGGAAGCGAAGCATGGACGTTGGTTGAGAGACTCAGACCAAGAGTGAGAGCAGTGGAAATGAATTACTTAAGGAGTGCTTGCGGAGTTACATGGAGGGATAGACAGACTAATGAGGAAGTAAAAAGGAGGTGTGGTGTGGAGGTAGATGTGCGGGAAAGTGTGAAAAGGAACAACTTGAGATGGTTCGGCCATATGGAACGTATGGAAAGCGAGAGAATGACTAAGAGGGTGTACGAGAGCGAGGTGGAGGGACAGAGAGGGAGAGGTAGGCCGAATGAGAGGTGGAAGGATGGAGTGAGGAAGTACATGAACGAAGGCGGTGCTGGTTGGGGGGAGGGGCGTCGACTGACTGGGGACAGAGGTGCATGGGGGCGGTTCGTTCGTGGCCACCCCTTCGGGGATCACGGCATCAGGCAATACTGTAGATAGATTAATAGATAGATAGAATATATTCGAGCAAGGCAAAAGTCTGGTGTTAGTTGGCAACTCGATCTGTGTGTGTTACCATACCTAAGACCGTCAGTTTGTTTCACCATTTTTCGCTTCGTCTCTTATATTTTTGTACGGTAAGATAACTTTTAAATAAACTCCTAATCTCTGTTTTACCTAATTTATCGTGTATGTACTTACAATATATAGTAAGAATATTCAGGTATGTAAAAATAGTTGTAGGCTATGCACAGTTCATTCATTTATTAAATTAAAATTGTACTCGGCTATTATCGATCGATCAGCTGTTTCCCAACTGGGCCTCCCCAGCCTCCCCTCCCCTCCCCTCCCCTCCCCTTCATTGACGAAACTCTATCGTCCTCACCCAGCATCAATCTTCATCACAGCCATCTTCCTTTCTTTTCTATTGGTCCTAGTATACTGTCTGATGGCGTAATGGGTTTCCAAATGTAAGGATCTTCTAAAAAAATGTAAGGATATATTTCTTCCTGCTTTTTTGTGTGGCTTTCCCTAAAAGAGAGGAAGCCGATACAAAGGCGTGGCTGGGATAGTAATACCTGGCCGACCCCCATAAACAGATGAGCCGATTCCCAAATATAATTGTATTTTTTCCGGCTATATGGATTATTTAGGTTATTTCCAATGTTCTCTACTTTCATTTACTTATATATGCATCTTTATGTGGTAGGTAAGACATCCCTTCGTTTTCCATGGGGCTATTATTGGGAAACATATTATAGAAACTGGCACCTCCACAACTAGACAAGGAAAATTAGTTTGACTGAGGGTGGTATTGTGAAAATATAGGTACTCACGGTACCACGCTGACGTCACGAAATTCACCCCCCCAAACCACAAAATTGCATATACTGTATATATATATATATATAGAACCCAGCCACCTAATATTTTACATAGGGGTATGGTGTACATTGACAATGACGATTCTGGTGATACCCGAATCAAAATATTGGACGAGCTATTCTCTTCAAAATTACTTTGACTGAGGGTGGTATTGTGAAAATATAGGTACTCACGGTACCACGCTGACGTCACGAAATTCACCCCCCCAAACCACAAAATTGCATATATCTATATATATATAGAACCCAGCCACCTAATATTTTACATAGGGGTATGGTGTACATTGACAATGACGATTCTGGTGATACCCGAATCAAAATATTGGACGAGCTATGCTTTTTAACCCTCGGGATCCGGGGGCTCTCATATGAGGCGATCGTCGTGTCCGGGGGTATTCCTGAAAATTGGCTATCTTCATAATTCGATATCTACTGATTGAGACCACCTAGAGCAGTCAACTAAATTGCATAGTGTAGAACCAACCTTTGTCTGTAGAATGGCATTGAGTTGACATCGCTACGACAAGTGGTTGCTGAGATATGATGATGGGAATGGAGGTAATTTCCCGCATATTTTCGCCTGCATCCGAACGCTTCGCCGCGACCCTGGCTAGCACGCACTAAGTCACTCGTCGCTTCGGTGGCTTTTGTACCGGTACACGATATTATGTTTTTATGGAGATAATGTGATATTATTGTGTCATTCATTACTTGTTCAACCATTATTTGAGTTATATGAAACTTTATATAACATATTTCACTGTTATTGTAATATTATTGTGTCATTTTCACTTTTATTGTAATATTATTGTCACTTTCACTGTTATTACTCTTCTTGTTATGAATTATTGTCACTCTCACTGTTATTATTGAGTTATTATTACTTGTTATACATTTTGTGTCACTCACTTACTAGGTTAGAGGCTAGGCTACGCAAGCGTACAGTACCGTACGGTATCGTATTTGACACTTGTAATTATTACATTTGGTTGTTTCTTTCACTTAGACATATTGTTATATTGTTTTTAGTGTCACTTTCACTTATTATTATGTTCCTTCCAACAACCAACTATACTCCTAAAATCGATTAACCCGGGAACTGCGGGAAGACTCTTAAGAGTTCCCCCGGCGGGCTGCGGGAAGACTCTTGAGAGTCAGAGAAAAAAAAAAATCAACTTTAACCCATTGAGCCCCGGCTAGTTATAATATTTTGTTCACCCCAGTCCCAAGCCATTTTCACTTCTTTTTTTTTGTTTGCTAAAATGGAAGACAAGGATGAGAAATGAAAAAAAAAAATCACCTCGGGACCTTTTGGGGGGGGGGGGGGGGGGGGAGCCTCAAAAAAATTTGTTGAGCCAAAATGGAAGAGAATGGGGAGAAATGAAGACAAAAATAAAAAAAAAGTCATTTCGGTCATTTGGGGGGCGGGGTGCGGGGGTTTCAATAGTTCGTCTCCCCCGCATGACCACCCGCCCGGGAGCACTAGGGTAAAAACTGAGTATGGCATTGTACGGCATACATCCTAAGGAGTGTCTCACATAAATCTCAAGCCTCTAGCTCCCATACGACCGGAGTAATGAAGGTTCAAAGTGGCGGTGAACTAAGGGTGTAAACTATCCCCACTAAGCCCACCACCACCAGCCGCGCGGCTGTCTCGGCCCGCTCACACCTACTGGCCCGGCTCCCACACACACTACGGTACCTCCCCCCTCCTATTCTCCCGCCATTTCCTACCTTACGAGCCACGTAAGTGTTTTTTATATGTCGGACGCACATGATGCGTCGCTGGGAGTTGGTGATCAAACACTGCCGACGCAACACGTGCGACGCTGGGTCTCACTGGGTTAACCCTCCAGCCCCGGGGGCTATAGCTTACGACTGTACTGCTGTACCGGGGGTTTTGAGGATTTTTTGCCTATGTTAACTACTCTGTAAATGAATGAATATTGCATGTAATGTTGTGAATAAAAAAAAAATAATGTTCCACAAACCTTCCTCTGTCGAATGGCGTTGAGTAGAGGTCTCTAGCCCCTCTGGTTGCATAATGGTGAGCGCGGGAAGACGAGTGCTTTTTTATGCGGGAATTTCCTCCCGCGTCCGAAAGCGTCGGCCCGCCCTGGCTACGACGCACCTAGCCGCTCGCCGCGCCAAAGTATTTATCTCCCTTAGACGATTTTAGTGTTTGATATTGAGAATGTGATGTTTATTTGATATTTTCTAGTTATTTTGAGGCCAATTATATAAAATATGTTTATTAGGGTATCAATTTCACTGATATTGGTAATTTTCACTCGATACCGTACATTTTATTAGTAATTGAGGTATGTTATTGTTGTATTAGGCACTGATTATTCGTTATCACAGGTGTTTATTATACTTTGGCCATCAAATATTAGGTCTTGTGTCACTTTCACTTTGACAAATATGCTTTAGAGAGTGTCACTGTCACTGATAATGCTCATTTTCACTCGATACCGTACATTTTATTAGTAATTGAGGTAGGTTATTGTTGTATTAGGCACTGATTATTCGTTATCACAAGTGTTTATTATACTTTGGCCATCAAATCTTAGGTCTTGTGTCACTTTCACTTTGACAAATATGCTTTAGAGAGTGTCACTGTCACTGATAATGCTCATTTTCACTCGATATCGTACATTTTATTAGTAATTGAGGTAGGTTATTGTTGTATTAGGCACTGATTATTCGTTATCACAGGTGTTTATTATACTTTGGCCATCAAATCTTAGGTCTTGTGTCACTTTCACTTAGTTATATGATTTGTAAACGTTTTATATACAATTTATTGTCTTTTTTCACTGATTTATATATTTCTATAGGTTCTAATCATATGAATGTCACTTGGTATATACATATGTGTCACTTTCACATATTATTATGGTGGAATTGTATTTGTATCAATTTTCTCATAATACTTGACTTTTTTATTATAATACATTGGTTTTCTTCCACTTTTTGCCTATATATAATTATAGTGTACATATTGTCATTTTATTTGGCAATTTCAGTATGATTATTAGAACTCCTGCTTGGTGTGGTAAGCAGCGAAGCACCCTACAGCACAGAGTGCCACCTTGCACTCCACACACTCCGTGGTTGACTTTTTACCTGGGTGCGGCCTCACCCTGCTGTGGTAGCAGACATGGCACCGCTTCTGATTTGTTCTTCCTGCTGCATTCTGAGGAAAGAAACCAAGCTGGTGCCTAAGCAGGTATGGAGCAGACTGCAAGCGGTCGATAACGGCGGGCCCAGGATGTGCCACTGCCCTCTGTGGCGTAGCATACTTCTCCAGGAGCCCCGTCAACACCTGCTTTTGGAACCTCCGCAGGCTATTGAACTTCAGGGGTGGGTTCTCATTCCGAAGCCTGTATATATTATAGGCATTCAGAATTGACATGTCCACCATATGCAGAAAGAACTTTTTGTACCATCTGCACGAGGTACGCAGGCAGTCAATGAAGCCTATCTGCATGTCGGACTTGTCCACCAGCCTCATGTTGACGTTGTAGTCCAGGACAGTATCGGGCTTGGTCACCCTGGCCTGGGTGCGGCGATCCACCTTGCCAGTCTCCACCATTTCCCCCTTGTGGATGGTGGTCAGGAGGTTGACCTTCCGCTGGTCGTGCCAGTGGATAGCCAGAATGGGCCCCGACTTCTTCCTGAAGACATCACCTTTTTTGGTCTTTGCAGGGAAAGTTGGCATGCCCTTCCTTTTCCCTCGTACTGTGCCTACAGTCCCCGTCTTGCGCTCATGCAGGTACTGTGAGAGAGTGGGGGACGTGTAATAGTTGTCCGTGTAGAGGACGTGATTCTTATGGAAGTAGCGGTCCATCATGGCTTGCACCACTGCTCCGCCAAAGCCAATGAGGGGGTCCACAAGCACGTCCCCTTCCTTCCCGCTGTAGACCAGGAAGTCCAGGACATAGCCAGTTTGGCAGTCGCACAGCACAAAGAATTTTATGCCAAAGCGATGTCTTTTTGAGGGGATGTACTGCCGGAAGCTGAGTTTTCCCCGGAACAGCACAAGAGACTCGTCAATGACGACCTTGCGGAAGGGCTTGAAGTAGGAGGTGAAGCGTTCTCGCATCATCTCATACAACGTCCTAATCTTCCACAGCTTGTCTGGGCGGTGGACGTCGGTGTTGGTGACAAGATGGAGCGCTGCGAGGATATCAAGGTACCGGTCGCGAGCCATATATTTCCCGAAGGCAGGGGTTGAAATCAGATCATTGGTGATCCAATAGTCAGGCAACCTATGCTTCCTGACATGAGGCATTAGCATGGTGAGTGCCAGGAACACCATGAATTCTGTATGAGTCACTGGGGTCCACTTCCTCATATGGCCCTTGGTCACCTTGCCCAAAAAGTGTACCTGGAATTGGTGCTGCTTGTTTGTCTCTTTGACAACATAGCCTACCACCTCCTCATCAAAGAATGCCTCAAATAGTTCGTGTGGTGGAGCATTGGGGCCTGCAGGAAAATTGGGGGTAATGCCTGAACCCTCCAGTGCCTCATCAAAAGCTGGCACATCAGGGTTGTATACATCCCCATCAACTATGTCTTGCCACTGAAAAACGTAGAATGGGTCTTGTCTACGCTGACGAGGAGCTCCAACTGGTAGCCCAGCACGCCCACGGCCAACTCGGGAGGCGCGCGCCCTAGGGCGGCGGCGAGGGCGTCGGTCAGGGCGGCGGCCAGGGCGGCGGGCAGAAAGACGGGCAGCACGAAGCCGGGCCAAGCGGGTGGGTCGAGGGTCGTCGATGTCCATATAGTCATCGTCATCGTCAGAGTGGTCATCTTGCCCTGACGGTGGACCTATGTAATCATGGCCAGAGTCTTCAGAGCGGTGCCCTTCATCATCAGTGGCCCCCACATAATCTGGCGGGGAACCAGTGATGCGTGGGCGGCGTGCGGGTGGGCGAGGTGGGGAAGGAGTGGCAGGTGAGGCTGTGTCCTCCCGAGGTCCCGGGCTCCTTGGCCTGCGACGAGTCACAGAAAGCAATGATTCACTTTCACTAGGCCCAGGTATTGGTGATGCGAGCTCAAATACTTCTGCAGGAAGACATGTTGAAGGCGGGAGAGGTGGGGAGGACCGTGGGGAAAGTTGCGGGGACGTATGGCTGGGGCCGGCCGGGGTGGACGCCGCCGCGGGAGCCTCGAACAAAACTCTCTTACTTTTCTTAGTTTTCTTAGTATATTTTCTACCTTTCCCCTTTTCGGCAAGAGTATGTCTCCTGTCGGGGGACCTAGGAGGCAAATAGGACGAAAGTGGGGGGTCCTCAACCCTTGGCAATGGTGGGGGTGGTGGGGAAGAATGCGGGGCATCCGGGTCATCTTGGGTGGCGTGGGTAGATAAGGGAGACAATGACGGTCGAGAAGGGTCACCACGCTGACCCTCACTCACAGCCTCATCCTCACCAAGTATTTTAGCTTGTTCCCTAGCTGCCGCGGCCGCCTTTTCAAGTATTTTTAACTTGTAGAAATGGAGCTTGAAAGGCGATTTACCTGGGGAAGGGCTTGGAGTCGTGTCACTTATGCGAAATTTGGTGAGTGACCTTGAACTCTCCCACTCACTCACTCTCGCAAGTTCACTTTCTTTAGGTAAACCAGCTTCCTCAACAACTGGTACATCACCTTCATCACTCTCATCACTCTCAAATTCTTTCGCAAATCCCAGGAATTGTTCTTTATCACTCTCATGGCCATAATCACTCGACTTATAATTACTCGAGTGGTCACTCACTTCTTCATCAATCTTATGCTTGGCATCAGCTTTCTCATAAAGTCTCAAAGTCGTCTCAATACCTCCGGGAGATAACACATTTAGGCGATGGCGTCGAGGTAAGGCACGACGCACTATCAAGGGCGTCGTAGGAAGCCCGATGTCGGACACGGCGGAATCACTATTTGGTGTACTGTCCATGATGGCGTCGCGCTAGATACTGTTGTTGTGGCGTCGTTGACGCCGGGTGGCGCCACCTACCGCCCCATCATCACAAAATGTGCGCGCGGCTTTCGAAAATCAAGCACGAAAGCAAGGGGCGTACATGAGGCCATCCGGGTTGCGCGGGCCGAGTATGTTATGGGCGTATATGAGGTCATCCGGGTTGGAGGGGTTAAACATCGAAATTTTTTTTTTTTTTTTTTTTTTTTTTTTTTTTTTGGGGGGGGGGGGGGGGGGGCCCCTGGGCCATGCAAAATATCACTCCTCTACCTCCCCTCCTTCCCCACTTTCCTCCCCTCCTTCAGTTATCACCTATTTTCCCTGTTATTCCCTTATTCTGAGGTATATTTTCGTGCTAACATTAGCGAGTTGCAAGCAGGGCATTGTCATCAGTGTTAGCAAGCGAGTGCAAGAGAGAGAGAGAGAATATCGATCGACTGTGTCTCAGTGGCCTTGGGGGAAATTGGCGGGAAAGCAAGCCTCACCCATACATTATATAACTCGCGGCCTATATCTCCGATTTTGACCATCCAAACGCTGTTTTCACTCGTTTTATTGTTGTTTCAGGTTAATACCTTTATAATCAACCCATAATAGGCGCGTATGGATAAGTATTAATGCTATTTATGGTAAAATTAATATTTTAGTGATGGAAACAGCTCAAATACGTCAGCACAGGGGACGTTTCTAATTACCCCCATGCGCACTTCTTAGGTTAATGAAATTTACAAACACATGTGGCAGTCCGTGGATTCGAACCCAGGATGCTCACACCGAAAATCAACACCTTATGCATCGCACCACGAAGACAGTTGTTACAGGTTTCACTTATAAATACTTATTGAATAGTTACTCTAATATATAGTTGTTGTATCTCTTTCACTTGCACATATTGTTGTATTGTTTTTAGTGTCACTTTCACTTGCACATAGTGTTTTATTGTTTTAGTGTCACTTTCACTAGTGTTCTCAGGGTTAGTGCCACTTAGAAGTTTACCAGGATGTGGAAATCATCGTGGCAAGGCACAGTACTACCTGACTTTCCTGGCACTGATACGAGGTTTTGGTGTTTGTCTGGGCCCTGGGGTCTTCGGGTGGTGTGGCTGCAGACATGGCACCGTTTCTGGGTCTTGCGACCAGCAGCTACTGGAAGGCCGACGATCCTGTGCTTCTTCTGGTGTTCGGGAGCGTATGTGCGGTCCATTGTGCCAGCTCCTGGCATATGTTGAGCTCGTGGGGAATCCCCAATGAGATCCAGAATGAGCTGTTTCTGGAATCTCCAAAGGTTGGTGTACTTCCTGGGCATTGTGGGGTTCATCAGCTTGTACAGGTTGTACAAGTTCAGCACAGACACATCCATCATGTGCAGGAAGAACTTCTTATACCACCTGCGGAAGGTCTGCAGGCAGTCGATGAAGCCGACCTGCATGTCTGACTTGTCAACCAGACGCATGTTTATGTTGTAGTCCATAACTGCATCTGGCTTCATGATGGGCTGCCTGGTCCTGTGGTTGACTTTGCCAGAGTCAACCAGGTTGTCCTTGTGGATGGTGCTGATCATGTTGACCTTCCTTTGGTCGTGCCAATGGATTGCCAGCATCGGACCATGTTGCTTGAGGAAGATGTCCTTCTTCTTGGTCTTTTTGGGGAATTCTGGCATGTTCTTCCTCGTCCCCCGTACTGTGCACACAGTCTGGGTTTGCTGCCTGTTCAGGTACTTGGTGAGGATAGGAGACGTATAATAGTTGTCCGTGTAGAGTATGTGGTTCTTGTTGAAGTAGCGATCCATCATCGCCTTCACCACTGCTCCACCGAACCCTATTTCTTGATCTGTAAGAACCTCACCCTCCTTCCCACTGTAGACAATGAAGTCCAGCACATAACCCGTCTTACAGTCACAGAGGACCAAGAGCTTGATGCCGAATCGATGTCTCTTGGATGGTATGTACTGCCGGAAGTGAAGGTTCCCCCGGAACAGCACAAGAGACTCGTCGATCACGACCTTTTGAAAAGGCTTCAAGAATGTGGAAAACTTGGCCTTCATCATGTCGTAGAATCCCCTTTTCTTCCACAGGCGGTCTGTTTTGTGTACATTGGTGTTGGTAACGAAGTGCAGGTTACCAAGTATGGCGAAGTAGCGGTCCCGGGACATAAGTTTGTCAAAAGCAGGTGTGGCAATTATGTCGCCTGTTATCCAGTAGTCTGCCAGCCGATGCTTCTTCACATGTGCCATGAGCATGGTCAGTGCTATGAACACATACATTTGGGCAATGGTGACAGGCTTCCAGGCCTTCATGTGGGAACTATGGGTCTTGCCGCTGAGGTGGTCACTGAGGGCCTGTTGCTTATTGGTCTCATCGACAACATATGACATGACATCATTGTCGAAAAAGGCCTTGAATAGCTCGGCAGGTGTTGAGTTGGGTCCCCCAGGAAAAGATGGATCAATCCCTGCGGCATGTTGGGCGTCATCGAATGTGGAATCTTGTGGCTGAAAGGTGGCCCCATCCTCCCACGTCCAAACATCAGCGTGCCTGGCACGGGGACGGGGACAGGCAGCAGGGGCGGCCTGGCCACTCCCACGGGCACGGCCACACCCATGCTAACCAGCAGGGCCCCTGGCACGGCCACGTCCAAGGGCACGGCCACCCCGAGCACGGGGACGTCCACGGCCACGCCGGGGTGCTGGGTCGTCCACCCACTCAGCTTCGTCCACAACAGGGTCGTCTGGCAGGTCATAATTATCATCCCCAGAATCTGCACCGTGGTCGTCCATATATCTTGAAGGGCGGCCATATTCGTGGGTGTCTTCAGGGTCATAGGTGGGATCCTGGTCATAAGTTGGTGGTGATACATCAGGTGGCGACTGCTGGCGTGGGTGGCTAGTGGGTGGTGAAGGTGAGCTAGTTGGCTCTGAAGTTTTTAGGCGACGACGAGAGCGTTTTTGGGGCAGTTTAGGGCCTGAGGTGCTGCTTTGTGCCCCCCCTGTGGCCATGAACAAGACCCTTCTGGAGGTGCGTTGACCACTTGCACCACTTGCACCACTTGTTGATGGCTGTGGGTCATGCTGGGACAAGACCGCACCACTTGCACCACTTGTTGATGGCTGTGGGTCATGCGGGTATAATACCGCACCACTTGCACCACTTGTTGATGGCTGTGGGTCATGCGGGGACAATTCCGCACCACTCCTAGAAACTGCTAGAAACTGCTAGAAACTCCACCTTGGATGATTCCGGTGCTATTCCTCCCTCTCCGCCCTCCTCTCTCTTACTTATGCCTAATATCCTAATCTCTTCTAAAGATGTACTTTCTACCCTCTCTGGGCTTAACACTAATAAGGCGTACGGTCCGGACGGTGTTCCTCCTGTTGTTCTCAAAAACTGTGCTTCCGTGCTGACTCCCTGCCTAGGCAAACTCTTTCGTCTCTGTCTATCCTCTAACGTCTTCCCTTCATGCTGGAAGTTTGCTCACATTCAACCTGTCCCAAAGAAGGGTGACCGCTCTCAACCCTCCAACTATCGTCCAATTGCTCTTATCTCTTGTCTTTCTAAAGTTTTTGAAACTATTCTTGCTTCCAAATTTCTTAAGCATTTCTCTTCTCATAATCTGCTCTCAGATCGCCAGTATGGCTTCCTTAAGGGTCGCTCTACTGGTGATCTTCTTTCATATCTTACTAACTCTTGGTCATCCTCCTTTCGGGACTTCGGTGAGACTTTTTCTATTGCACTAGACATATCGAAAGCTTTCGATAGAGTCTGGCATAAATCTTTAATTTCTAAACTACCCTCCTTCGGTTTCTATCCATCCATCTGTGCCTTTGTCTCTAATTTCCTTTCCGGCCGTTCCATAGCTGCGGTTGTGGACGGCCATTGTTCACTTCCTCACCCTATAAACTCCGGTGTTCCTCAGGGCTCTGTCCTATCTCCTATTCTCTTTCTAATTTTTATAAATGATCTCCTTAACTGTACCTTAATTCCCATCCATTCATACGCAGACGACTCAACCTTACACTACTCCATTAGTTTTTCAGAACGCCCCAGCCAGCAATCCCTCAACGACAAACGTAATGAAGCCATAGAACTCTTAAATTCTGATCTAAATACTATTTCCAATTGGGGCAGAGAAAACCTTATTAACTTTAATGCTTCCAAAACCCAATTTCTCCATCTATCTACCCGTCAGGATCTCCCAGCGGACTATCCCTTATTCTTCAACAATACAAAAATCAACCCTTCATCTTCTCTCAATATTCTTGGTGTCTCTTTTTCTTCTGCTCTCATTTGGAAGGACCATATTACCAGTCTTGCTAAGGCAGCCTCCCAGAAGCTGGGTGTGCTCAACCGCCTTAGGGGGTTCTTTTCCCCTGCACAGCTTCTTGCTCTGTACAGGGGCATAGTGCGCCCTTGTATTGAGTATTGTTCACATGTGTGGGGAGGTTCCTCTCACACCGCTCTCCTAGACAAAGTTGAAAGGAAGGCCTTTCGTATCATTAACTCCCGTCCACTCACTAACTCTCTGCAATCTCTCTGTCTCCGCCGCAATGTTGCATCTCTCTCGCTATTCTATCGCTACTATAATAATCAGTGTTCCTCAGAGCTATCCCAGTGCATACCACCTCCTTTACGTAGGGCACGTGGTACCCGTCTTGCAACTCAATCCCACCCCTACTCTGTGCAACTCTCCAACCCAAGAGTGAAACGTTACTCTCAAACTTTCTTCTACTCAACATCTGAGCTCTGGAACTCTCTCCCAGAATCAGTCTTTCCCTCTTCCTATGACTTAAATTGCTTCAAACTCCGTGTGTCCAGGCATTTTGGCTCGAACGTCCCTTGATTTTGGCCGTGTCACTCTTTCAACTATGGGGGAGGCACTCGCTATAGGCAGTTATGCCTTTTGCCTCCCTCAATCACATAGAAAAAAAAAAAAAAAAAAAAAAAACTTGCACCACTTGTTGAGGGCTGTGGGTCATGCGGGGTCAATGACGCACCAGCCGCGGGTGAGGAGGTCCCGGGAGACAAAGAAATAGGCCTACCCACGCTCGACTCTTCACTCTCATCCTCACTATCAGCATCTTCACCTCTTTCCCTTTCGGCCGCCTCCCGTGCCTGCTTCCTTGCACTATCCAGCACAGCTCTCCTATAAAAATAACTGGCTATTTTTGTCGGGGAAGGAGTCCCCACAGCCGACGCCGAGGTCGCAAGTGTGTGCGTCGTGTCACGTTCACGTGATGCGGGTAGAACACTTCCCATTTCACTAACATTTTCATCACCTTCATGATGTTCACCGCATCCAACATTGTCATCATTATCATCATCAGTATCGTCATCATCAGTGCTATGAAAGCCCTGGAATTCTTCGCCATCTTCCACTTCATCAACATCTTCACTAACCACATGCTCTTCGTCAAAATCACTCGCAATCTCAATCTTACTAAGTTCATCACCATCGTCACTTAACTCTTTTAGTACACGTGCAACACCACCTGGACTTAGGAATGCTTTCTTGGTCCTTTTAGCCTTGCCTTTCTTAGGCTTACGGGTCGCGGCGGCGGGCGTCGATTCGGACACAGCGATTTTTTTCGGGTTACCTCCAGCCATCATGGATGCGAGATAAGAACTGATGCTGCCTGGTAGTTTGTGCTTGGTGGCGCTGCGGTCGCTCACGCACAAACAAATATCCGCCCCGCGCAATTTGAACGCTTTTTTATTTTGATTTTGCCTCATATGAGGCCTCCCGGACTCCTAACCAAAATACATTTTGCCTCATATGAGGCCTCCCGGATTCCAAGGGTTAAGAGGGAAGGCCTAAAAAAAACATTTTAAAAGGCCCCAGTAGCACTTACATTTTTTTTTTTTTTTTTTTTTTTTTATCCATACCTCATATCACTCCTCCACATCCCCTTCTTCCCCCCTTTCCCTCCCCCCTTCAATTATCACCTAGTTTCCATGTTATTCCCTAATTCATTGGTATATTTTCGTGTAAACATCTCCAACCCGGTCTTGGTGTGTGTTCATGTGTCTGTTACGTAAGGTAGAGACAGTGAGGGTGTGACTCAGTAGCTCAGTACTACCTCAACCCTCGAGAGAGGAGGGTGTGTTGCCAGCTCTCTCACACTTCATGAATGAACCGCTCGCTTACCATTCGCGATTTTGACCAGAAAAATTATATTCCCACTTGTTTTATTGTTGTTACAGGTTACTATCTTTATATTAACCCTTTCACATGTTTATGATGCAGAGGTTGCCAGATTAGCAATAATAAATAGAGTTCTCTCACTCTTATAATTACCTCTCCAAAATTAGTTTTCTGCCAACAGCTAACTCAAAGACAACTGCAGAGGTTGAAGTAACTAAAATAAAGGTTTCTAAATACCCCTGTTGTTAACAAAGGCTTTAAAGTATCCCTAATAGGCTCAAAATTGCGTCAAGAACGTGAGAGGGTTAAACGTAAAATAGGCGCATATGAATAAGTAATAACGATATTTATCGTAAAATTGCGATTTTAGGCGGGAAAGAGGCCTATTATTGCCGCCCAGAACTGTGGTGTTCACTACACCCTGCGCACGCTTTATAGGTTAAGGGCCGCTCTACTGGTGATCTTTCTTATCTTACTAACTCTTGGTCATCCTCCATTCGGGACTTCGGTGAGACTTTTTCTGTTGCTCTAGACATATCGAAGGCGTTCGATAGAGTCTGGCACAAATCTCTTATTTCCAAACTACCCTCCTACGGTTTCTATCCCTCCATCTGTGCCTTTGTCTCTAATTTCCTTTCCGGCCGCTCCATAGCTGCGGTTGTGGACGGCCACCATTCACTTCCTCAACCTAACAACTCCGGTGTTCCTCAGGGTTCTTTCCTATCTCCAATCATCTTCCTATTATTCATTAACAAAACGACCTCAACTGCACCTCCAGCCCCATTCACTCATATGCTGACAACTCTACATTACACTATTCAACTACCCTTCCACAAAATTATTCACTGCAGGAACTCCAAAACTCACGTAAGGAGGCCATATAACGCCTATTTTCTGATCTCTACTATCTATTATTGGGGCAGAAAAAAATTGTTACTTTCAATGCTTCCAAGACTCAATTTCTCCATCTGTCTACTCATCGCCCCCTTCCAGAAAACTATGACCTACTCTTCAACAACATACAAATTAACCCTTCAGGACCATCATTGTAAAATGCTAACTGAATAAATATTATTATTATTATTATTATTATTATTATTATTATTATCTTCTCTTAATATTCTTGGTGTCTCTTTTTCTTCTGATCTCTCTTGGAAAGATCATATTACCAGTTTACCACTCTAGCTAAAGCAGCTTCCCAGAAGCTGGGTGTTGGCCCTGTCACTCCTCAACTCTGGGGGAGGCACTCGCTACAAGCAGTTCCGCCTTTTGTCTCCCTCACTCATATAGAAAAAAAAAAAAAAAAATATATATATATACAGTATATATATATACTGTATATATACACTGTATATATACAGTAAACCCTCGCTATTTCGGACTAATTGGGGGAACACCTGCCCAGGATGTAACACAGCACCCTATACCATCAAACGCATCTTTGAAGACTGCATTTCATACAGCCACTTACGCCAACAACACAATCTACACTCGATGAGAGCTCTGTGGGAAAGCCCGATCGCGGCCATAGCCTTCCTCAGGGATTCGGGGCTGTTCGGCCAGGCAGCTTAGGGAACAACAACAACACCCTGTCCGAAATGTCCGAAAATCCGAGATGTCCGAGGTCCGGCTGTGTCCGATCTAAAAGAGGACAAAGCACTGACCTGGGAAAAAAAAAAAAAAAAAAAAAAAATGAAACGAGAACAAACTTCACCGTTGATTAATAGGGAAATGGGAACGAACTTCATGCATGTGAATAAATGCGACCTCAGAAGAAGGGAAACGTGAACGAACTTCATGCACCCATGACAACGAATAGGCCTAGGCTAGGCTAGGTTACTTTTGGCTAGGCTACCCTATTCGTACTTTAGGTTAATGTACTGTACAGTTATAGCACATATAGTAATGAATATGAAACAATAAGTTCAGTTGATGGTCGAAAAATATGAATCAACACTCACCGCTTCATTGCAGGTCCACCCCTTCACCTCACTTCACCTCTCTCCACCTCTCTCCACTTCTCCACCTCTCTCTCCTTGACCAGCTCACTTCCCATCTCCATTTCAAGTGATATCGAGGTCACCTTACGCTTTGGGAGGCATGATAACACGGGAATATATGCGGAGATAAAAATCACAAAAGATGGCTACCCACTCAAAACGTACTGACGCCTGTGACGTCACTTCTCGTCCAGGCGGGTGGCTCAGAGTGCAGCCTGTATATCGGCGGTCCGACGGATCCCCGTTTTGACGGACATTCACCGGGGATGGGGGTGTGTCATCCGACAACGTCGGAGACTGTCGGAAGTCGGAACGATGACGGAAATGTCCGAAAAATGGAAGTACGTGTCCGAGACGTGACGGCGATCCGGCTAGTACGGGTTTCCGACAATTAGAGGTCCGAAATGGCGAGGGGTTACTGTACTGTACTGTATATACAGTATATAAAAAAGCCTGTATTAACGAGGGTGGGTGAAACTTCAAGCACCAGTTGTAAGTACCAGATGTCAGACAGTTAATTTCAAAATATAATAATTAAGGTGATGGTACTTTGTTTTCATCCCCTAGAATTACCTATACAGTATAATCTAAAATATGTAGTATCTCAGTAATTATGCAAATTCTCTCAAACCATCATATAGAAAAGTACATTAATTGTTGCTAGATCAATTCATTATGAAATTTATGAAAGGTATTTCTGCAACCCCCTGTATTTGTGTAAAATATGCACATAAACACACCAAATGCTGCTTTCCTCCTGGTGGGCAAAAGGGCTCACTGGAAAACAAAAGACAAAGAGAAGAAATAATTATTAGGGGGACGTTATAACCATTACAAAATACTAATTCTATTCTGCCTGACCTAGCCTTACCTTATCTCAAATACCCTACTCTATCCCTATCAAATCTAATCTAATACTGTCTCTATCCCTATCAAATCTAATCTAATACTGTATAAGCTATCCTTACCTAACCTAGGGTTTACAGAGAGGTTATGTTGAGAAAGATTGGAGTTGTGTAGCCACTAGCAGAGAGTAGATATATATATATTTAGTTGAAATAAAAGTATAGTATGATAACACTTCCCCCTTTTATTCACCCCATCTGTCTGCTCAGCTCCTGGATGAGATTATCGTCTCGGTGAACAAACTCCGGGACCTCGAGATGAACGAGGCACTGAAGGCCCAGACCAAAGAAGAAAAATGGGAATTAATGTGGCAGTGGGAGAAACATCAGAAGAAATTGATGGAATTGGAGAATTTTAAGCAAGAGCAACAGATGGAACAGCAGAAACTCTATGAAGAATGGGACATACAGATGAGGGTGCCACCAGGCAAGCAAATCCAGAAGTTAGAAAAACAGCTGAAGCACCAGCAGCTGATAGAGGAACACCAGAAGCAAACACTTGCCAAAATGTCATTTAAGGATCGTCAACTTATGGAACAACAGAATGTCAACGAAGAATGGGACACACAACTGAATGTGCCACCAAGCCAACTCAAGAAGCTACAGAAACAGATAAAACATCAACAGATGCTTGAGGAACACCGTAAGCAAAAACTTTCCAAAAACCCATTGAAGGAAAAATGGAAGCTCCTTGAAGATCTAAAGAAACAACTCCTTCCAGAAAAGTATGATCCACAATACAAACAACACGAGGCTGATGCTGAAAATAATTAAGAGGTCATGCTGGGCTGTGATAATACTTGAGGTTCTGAGATATCTTTTCCTCCTCCACCCCAATCAGGAAAGTATGCAAGTAACCAGCTCTTGGTACAAGAATCCAACAGAGCTGTTTGGCCAATGGGGCTATTCGGCCAGGCAGCCAAGGGAACGACTACAAGAATCCAAAGATGCTGAACCAGAGAGGCTCCAACTCACAACCTGGTGCCGGTCTACAACGCAGGAATGATAGACAATTATCAACAACACAATTTCCAAGAAGAGGACAGTGGTAACAACAGCTCCGGTGGATTCTCGTTCGGCAGTCCAGTGGTAGGATCTAATACTGCTCAGGGACATCCAAGCAGATTAGTAAGATACCCAACTACACGACCTAATTACCCACCAGGATTCATGTCCGGTAATACAAATCCCAGTAATTCACAAGGATTTTAACTTACTAACTCCCCGCCGAACACTAGCCCCTATGAGGGCTTAGGCCCAGAGGGCTAGTATAAAATAATTGCATCTTCAACAACAAGGATTTTAAATTGGTTATCATGATCCACATCCCAGCGTCTCGGTTTGTAAGTCAAAGCAACATTCCAGCTCCCAACCAACTATTTGGATATCCGAATATTACTCCTTCCGCCAATTCGTGGGTCACCTCAGCAAGTTGGACAACGGGTAATGCGGGGGCAAAACAACGACATCCAAGTCCAACAGGGTCCCAGCATTATAACCGAGTTGGGTATATCTACAAATAATGCCTGACAATGGGAGACATCTGGGAACAGGTTGGTGGATAGATTAGATGCCTTGACTATGATAGGTTGATCTTAATCTGTGTAAAATTTGCTTCCCTAAGGTTGCCACTGTGTTATAAATGACCAAAGTACAGTAGAAGCTCCCACTTTCAGATCCCAGCCTTCAGGTGTAGGTATCCGGGATGGACTTCCCCTGCTCTTTAGGACTTTTACCACGTTTGGATAAATTAAAGTTGAAATACTAAGGTATTTCACACATTGAATTAACCCCTTCAACACGATGACGTAATTTTCCTCTTGTTCTGGTTACCAATCGACAATTTTCTTTAGCTTATGATATACCTCTAGGACTCAAGAGGTAAATAGGATCTGAATAAACTCTCTGAATAACTTGGATATTTCTTAAACTGCATAAAAACTTCTAACTTTAGCCAGAATATAAGGTATAAGGTATGGGTCAATTGCAATTCCATAAACGATCTTACCCAAATAAATCTAAGGGAGAGTAGTTTTACTGTACCGTCATGTTACACTTCTCGGGTAACTTAAAAGGGGCGGGAGTGTCGGATATGGTGAAATGTTGGACAGGTAGCTACATTAATGCAGTGGCCACTTTAATCTTGTTTAAGTTAGTGTTTGCCAAATAAATAGATATCAATCTTTGGAAGGTATTACAGTACAGTACTCTAACAAGATTAGAGCCTCATGGCTATAATATTTATGTGACGTTCAAAAACTGAATGAGATTGTATAATTTTAGACTGAGTAAAATTAACTAGAAATAATAATGCTGAAATGCTTAAACTCTTGACTTTGAACGCTAGACCAACAAAATGCCAGTCTAGGCTTAGATTATCGCACCATGCTTGTCAGTTGTGGAAGAGTGATGATGGTGGTGCATTGAGTTATAATTTTTTTTTTTTTTTTTTTTTTTTTTTCTTCTCCAGACGCCCTAATTTCCAGAGAAGGGGTGGTCATGAACAAATGGCATTTGTCACGAATTGCTAGGTCAAGTTGCCCAGGCTTGACATCTACCAATGACATTTTGACAGTGAGGGCTCGATCTGCTGACCGTTTTATCAGCAGCTGATGCTCTACTGACTATGCCATGGCTCGTGAGTTATTGGTGATGGACTGTTAACCTTTTGGTCTTATGGTTCAAAATCAAGAGAGCATTGGTGTAAACTTTTCCAGGGTATCAGTTTGTGTTTAAAAAAGGATAATATAAGGTAGTGATACATTATGTGAATAACCCTCTCAGTGAGACGAGAACTATATTCTATTATTTTAACGCTCTCCAATTTCTTTCAGTTCAGTTCACATTGTTGGAGAAGGTCTAGGATACGGATTGGATAAAAGTTAGGGTTGTACATTTGAGTCAAAGTTTGGTAGCACTTCTGTAACAGTTTTCTTTGTACATTAATTTACACAAGCAGTAATATGTTATTCTGTCTCGCCATCATCATCATTTTTGAACCCATCAGTATGAGTAACTGTATACTGTATTTAAGTCTAGTCTGGCAATCATTTGTCAATTTTATTCAGTATTGGAAGGACTTGAGGATGTCAAAAGATTAATTACGATAGTTTTATCTCTTTAAATTTTTAAATCCTAGAGGTCTTTCCCAAGTTGAATACAATCATTGTACTTTAGCAAAAATAAAATATAATAGATTTCGCCCAGACATAATGTAAAAATTGCAAAATAAACAAACTAAAACAGGGACGACACAATATATAGACCAAAGAACTTATCAAAATCTGTCTATCTATCGCCGGACGCCTTACTCCTCTTAACGAGGGTGGCCATACACAAAACGCCCCTAAGCAGACCTAACCCCTGTGAGAAGGACAATCCGTGCCAGTTTACTGAAGGACTTCCAGGATTGACCACTCAACTTAGGGTCCGTCTGACTCTGAGGCATTCTATGTATAATTTTAGCACTATTTTTCTACAGTGGTGTGCGGCTAGTCCATCCACTAACCTGCTTCACCTTACAGTAGGTGAGCAGTACGAATTTGTATAAGGTTTACTCCCCTAGACAGGTTGCCGACCAAGACTGACGAGTCCCATCCACCCGGGTTTGTATAAGGTTGTCTCCCCTAGATGGTTTGCCGACCAAGGCTAACGAGTCCCATCCACCCGGAAATCACTGTGGAAATATCGATTTAACAAAATATAATTTTGTAATAAAAGAACTCAAAGCTACCACATAAAATGTACATCACTATATGAGTAAGTGAATTTCAGTCCCAATCTAATTAGTCGCACATATACTGTACAATATTAACATACTCTCGTCATACTCAATGAATTTGTCAATTTGGGAAGTTCAGGATGTTCTGGTAAATTCTGTTAAATTCTGTATGAATGAAGAAACAATTAGTCTAAATATTCTATTCAAACAAATTTGCAATTTGACAAGATATTAACCCACTGAGCCCCAGCGATGCAAACAGTGCGTCGGCAATGTATGTAACGCTAAACCCCAGCGTCACATACGTTGCGTCAGTGTTAATTACTCCGGTCCTATGGCACCTAGAGGGCTCAGATTTGTATGGGAACTGTGTAAGTATCCCACGCAACCATGCCGATGGTTGAAAATTCTCAAAGTCCGCGTGCGCGTGAGCGCGCAAAAACATGGTTTTGGGGGGTTATTGCCTTCAATTTTTTACTCTTGTAAAATCGACTTTCGGGGGCTCCGTAGGACCCCTTTTTGACCTTTTTGATTGTTTTTTTGTGGTTTTTCCTTCATTCCTAACCCATTCACTATTGTTTCTGGAAAAGAAACAAAAATAAAAACCTGCTGGTCCCTGGTGGTACATTTATTTATAACTAGCTGGGGCTCAGTGGGTTAACAATAGTACAAAATGCATATAGCATTTAAGGGAAAATAGCACTTAATGGGATTAAGGCCGAGGGGCCTGCTTGCATGTGTTTATGTCAGCCTTCCATAATGTCAATTGTATCACTTTTTTGGGGGGCCTTACAGAAGACCTCATCCCACTACTTCTCTACCTTTACATGCACTACCCCATCTTCCAACCCCCTAACCACCACTACCATCACCACCGCCACCCTTCCCACCCACACACATATACCCACCACCAGCACCCTTCCCACACACACACACATACATACCCACCACCACCCTTCTCACACACACATACATACATACCCACCACCACCCTTCCCACACACACTTACATACATACCCACCACCACCACCACCACCACCACCCTTCCCACACACACACACATACATACATACCCACCACCACCATCACCACCCTTCCCACACACACATACCCACCACCACCACCCTTCCCACACACACACACCCATATCCACCACCACCACAACCTTAATAACACCAACCACCTCCACCACTACCATCACCACCTTCACTCCTCCCCAACTGCTATCAACATCACCACCATCACCATGCACCCCCACCACTACTATCACCTCCATCACCACTATCGCCTCCATCACCACCATCATCTCCATCACCATCACTTCTACAACTACCACATCCACTACCATTTGCTCCTTTGCCACCAGCACTTCAACAAACACACTTTTCTTCACCTAGTTGTCCTCACTGACATCACAAAGTAGAGAGGTGTACTGAACTTTGACTATGATTGTATTACACTTTAAATCGTGGGGTTAAAATATGACTTGCCTAATCTTGCAGTTAACATAGATTGTGAAATGACCTCTGTGTTCTTTGAATCAAAGAGTAAAAAACTATCTTTATGAATCCTCTGACTCTAGAGATCCTTACTTAGTTAAGGAAAACAAATTGCAGGTAGCTAGCTATATGAAAGAACAACTCTATAAGTCAAATACCCATTTCAATTAACGATTATCCTTTCTTCCTTTTACTTTGGCTGTTAGTAGATGATTTTATTCACTTTAGGAAGGAATTTTGGGAGCCAGAGGGTTAATTGAGATAGACTTTACCCCTTTGATTTCCATAGGGCTTTTCAAAGCTGAGCAAAATATTTTAATGTAAGTCAAACTATATAGTAAAAGTTGAGTGAGGGAACAACAACAACAATACACTCGATGTCTATTTTGTGTAGTAGCCATAGAATATTGAATATGCAGTTGATAATTCCTACAAACTATTACATGTATTAACCCTTTCGGTGTGGCGACTAAGTTAAATCCCACTTGTATGTGAAGGAATAGTTGTTAATCCCTGTAGTTTAATTATTTTGTACATAATACTGTACATGCACAAGGAACAAAAGTGTTGCTACCCTCTGTTCTTTAGAAAGCATGAGAGCCACAGATCTGAGAGCAGAATACCGACCCGGTAATTCCAGGGCTGATGGTTTGCTAGTCTCACAGGAACCCTTCCCTGTCTGACTATTATTTGGAAGTGGAGTCAGTCACCTATTACTATACAATTTACCGCACATATTCTATTCTGTTGGGGTCGTGATTTGGCAGTGCTGCACCCACTTCCCCAACCTCCTTCCCTCGCTCCACCTCCTTCCCTTCCACTATTGGTAGGAGGTGGAATTAGGGAGAGGGGTTGGGGAGGTGGGGGCGGCGTTGCCAAGTTATGATTTGCTGGGATGGTTGAGAAATGGACTATGTGCGGCAAACTGTACCTTGCTGTCAGTTAGCGACTATCACTATAACATTTGATATCTGTACAGTAATATTGCTTCCTTACCCCTCACTTTAAAATTTGTTAACACTTTATTATTGTCATGATACATTGTTTAAGAATGAGAAAACAAAATAAATCAGGTAATAAGACAAGATTGAGGAATGAAGAGATACGTAGGAGAGTGGGGCAGCAGGAACATTTGTCAGCCAGAGTGGACAGAAGGGTGCTGAGCTGGTATGGTCATGTTGAACGAATGGGAGATAAAAGGCTTACAAAGAGAATATATGAGTCAGATACAAGGGGAGATAGAAGGGCAGGAACACCCCCATTGAGATGGAGAGACTGTGTAAGACAAGCTTTGGATGATAGAGGAATGACTATAGATCAGGCAAAGGAAGTGGTAATAAACATGAATGAATGGAGAATGCTTGTGAATAGTTGAGTGAACACGTGGTCATTTGGGGGAAGGGGTCGGGCGCAAGTTGGACTAGATAATAGTCCATCAGTCGCCTGGCCCGGGGAGACGATTAATATGAAAGGTGCGCCTGGAAGTGTGGTGGGTGGGCTTCTGGCTTTGGCTCCGCTGCATGTCTGCGTGCCGAGATCGGAGCCTCTCCGGGTGGTCGGGGGCCGGGGGAGTGCTGGAGCGACCTTGGTGACCCTACACATACATACATACATACATACATACAAGTTTAAAGACCGTTTGTCCACAGAAGCTGTGGTTACAGTCTCACGAGACCCTGGTCTCTGGGTATTCTCCTGGGTGACCTAGATGTGTGTGTATTTTGTGTTTTGTCTGTGTTTGTTCGCTGTTTTGTCTTGTGTTTTCCTGTTCTTGCTCTGCCTTGAGTCGGCCACCCCCAAGAACAAAAAAAAATAAAAAAATTGAGGAAAATAAAAATAAAAAATAGGAAAAGTGGGGATTGGGCCTGAGCATATATAGAATAAGATACATGCACTGTATAGACAAGGCTCACACAAACAGCTTAGTGAGGATCGGTCCATCTGTTATTGTTTGCTTTCCTTTATATCCTTTGAATGTTTCCCTGTAGTTTTATCAGTTTTAGGGGAACAGATGATAAAGTTTAATTAATACACATAGTACGGTCATAGCTACAGTACTTTAGATTTGGTTCACAAAATATGATTATTTTTTATCTCATTAGCCTGGGCACGCACAAAGGAAAATACTATTAGTATTAGTAAGGGGTAAGTAAGTTATTAGAATTGGAAGGTTAAATTACTTTGGTGTCACATATCATATTCTAGTACAGGTCTCCCTTGATTTACGATTGGGTTACGTTCCTGAAAACCCGATCTTAAATAGAAAAATCTGCAATCTCTCTTCGCCGCAATGTTGCATCTCTCTCGCTATTCTATCGCTACTACAATAATCAGTGTTCCTCAGAGCTTTCCCAGTGTATGCCACCACCTCTACGTAGGGTATGTAGTACCTGTCTTGCAACACAATCCCACCCCTACTTTGTGCAACTCTCGAACCCAAGAGTAAAACGCTATTCTAAGTCTTTCTTCTTTTCAACTGCTGAGCTCTGGAACTCTCTCCCAGAATCAGTTTTTCCCTCTTCCTATGACTTAAATTGATTCAAACTCTGTGTGTCCAAATGCGTACGGCGATTCAACTAAACTCTCGGCCAACTCTGTTGGATCTCTTTCTGCCAGCAGAGGAGGGTGTTCCCTTTTCTGTACCGTCCTTCCCGTTATTATCTCACCAGCTCTTTGCTTCTTACAATATCCCCATTTCCCACTTCCCTCTATTCATACACCTCTATACCCCATGGACTTCTACCCGCCCTGACGTCTGCTTTCACCTAGCGGAAGCATGTGCTGCACTCCACCCATTGCAATGTAGAAGCATTGCTATGCACCATCTGTCAAGTCATGGCCCTGCTGAATTAATTTACACCGATGGTTCGAAACAGGCTGAAGCCATGGGCTGCGCTGCGATTTCTACACATGATACTTATCAGTGCACCCTTCATCCGTACTCCACTGTCTTCACCGCAGAATTATGGGCTATCCACGGGGCCCTGGCCATCGTCTCCATGCTACCTAACACCTCTTCCCGTATTGTCATTTGCAGTGATTCTCGAAGCGCTCTACAGGCGTTATGAGTTTACGCTCCTACCGACCCGTTAGTGAAAACTATCTTACATGAAATACAGTACACCTGTTACAGTGCGAGGGTCTTTCGTTCACACTGTGTTGGATCCCTGAACATGTATGTATCGAGGGGAATGAGAATGCGGGCCTTCTTGCTAAAGAGGCTTGTCATGGTTCTCCCTCTCTTATTCTCCAGAGGCTAAAGGATATTTTCCCAGTCTTGCAGCAACGCGTACTTGATGCATGGCGTACTGAGTGGCGTTCACAACCTAATTCTAATAATTTCCGTTCACTTAAGGATGACATTTCCTTGTGGCCTTCGTCGATTGCTTTGTGTCGAGCGGACCAAACGGTATTAACGCGTTTGCGCATTGGTCACACCCGTCTTACTCATGGTTATCTGATGGAAACCCCTCGCGATCTACCACCTGAGTGTCAACTATGTCACACCCCATTAACAGTCCATCATTTTCTCTGTGTCTGTCCGGCGTATGAGCCACAACGACGATTGCTGCAGCACGCCTCATTACACTATTCTTTCTGAGTCAACCTCCTTCACTTTCGCTCCTCTCCGACAATTCCTGAGAGCCACCAAACTTTATGATGTTATCTGACTACTGACAGTTACATGACTTGACTTTGCACCTCCTCACCGAACACTAGCCTTATGAGGGCCCTGGCCCAGTCTATCTATTGCCTGACGCCGTGATCCCCGAAGGGGTGGCCACGAACGAACCGCCCCCATGCACCTCTGTCCCCAGTCAGTCGACGCCCCTCCCCCCAACCAGCACCGCCTTCATTCATGTAGTTCCTCACTCCATCCTTCCACCTCATATTCGGTCTACCTCTCCCCCTCTGTCCCTCCACCTCGCTCTCGTACACCCTCTTAGTCATTCTCTCGCTTTCCATACGTTCCATATGGCCGAACCATCTCAAGTTGTTCCTTTTCACACTTTCCAGCACATCTACCTCCACACCACACCTCCTTCTTACTTCCTCATTAGTCTGTCTATCCCTCCATGTAATTCCGCACGCACTCCTTAAGTAATTCATTTCCACTGCTCTCACTCTTGGTCTGAGTCTCTCAACCAACGTCCATGCTTCGCTTCCGTAAGTCAGTGTCGGGATTACCACACTGTCATGCAAGGACTTCTTCACTTCCATACTGACCACCCTATTTCTTGTTACTGCTTTTAGCGTTCCTACAACCCTCTTCCCCTGTTGTACCCTCTCCCGCACCTCTTCATCCATAGTCCCATCTTTACTCAACACACTGCCCAGATACTTAAAAGAGTTGACGATCTCCATAGCCTGACCGTTCAGCTTCACCTCACACTCTGTGACTTCACCCCTTTCGAAGACCATAACCTTGCTCTTCCCCGTATTTACCTTCAAATTCCGTTTTTCGCACACTGTTCCAAACTCATTTACCAGACCCTGCAAC